>PVJL010010575.1:0-48341 GCA_004026885.1 Lyroderma lyra | reverse complement strand
TGGTGGTGATGGTGATGATGGTGATGATGATGATGGTCGTGGTGATGGTGGTGATGGTGATGATGGTGGAGGTGATGGTGACGATGATGACGATGATGATGGTGGTGATGGTGGTGATGGTAATGGTGATGATGATGGTGGTGATGGTGATGATGATGATGGTGGTGGTGGTAGTGGTGGTGGTGATGGTGGTGATGGTGATGGTGATGATGATGGTGGTGATGGTGATGGTGATGATGATGGTGGTGATGGTGATGGTGATAGTGATGATGGTAATGGTGATGATGATGGTGGTGATGGTAATGGTGATGATGGTTGATGGTGGTGATGGTTATGATGATGATGATGATGGGGGTGGTAATAGTGATGGTGATGGTGATGGATGGTGATAGTGATGGTGATGAATGGTGGTGATGTTAATGATGGGGGTGGGGAGTAACTGCTGATAGGGTTTGGGTTTTCCTATGGGGTGATGGAAATCTTTGGGAAGTAGATAGAGGTGGTAGTTGCACAATATTGTGAAGTTACTACGTAGCACGAAATTATTCACTTTGAAATGGCTGGTTGTGTGTTATATGAATTTCACCTCAGTACATTAAAACATTAACATTAAGTAAACAAAAGAGGTTATGTCAGATCAGGTCAAGAAAGAGCATGAATATGTGGCTCTTGGGTGTTCCATGATGACTTTTCAGCATTACTGTCTTCCAGGTGTTATAGCAGGGCCTGGGGATGTGGTAGTGACCACCTGCCCACAGTCCCTGCCCTCAGGGAGCCTGTACTGAGAGGAGGGTCATCAGGGAGATTGTCACACGTGATACCAGCTCTTCTGGTTTGCTGAGGATTGTAAATATGTAGAAGAGAACATCTTTTCCTTGGTTGATACTAGGTTTTATTTAGCCGGATATTAAAAGTGATTGGCATGGTGGGATGAGCACATACATTTGGTCTGATCTGCACTGAGTTGTGGAAGCGCCAGGGCAGGACATGGGTGCTTCTTATCCGCTCTTGTCACCAGGTGTGGCGTCTTCCTGGCCCCTTTTCTTCCTTCCTTCTTCTCTGTGGGACACTTTTCCTGTAGTCACGGTTCTAGAAACAGGTTGGACATGGGACAGCTGGCTGTGTAGGGGCTGGGATGGTGTTATGGTCAGGGATGGCGGGAGGCTGGCTGGGTCTGCACTCCCTAGGTGGGGTTCCCGGGGCACTCTGCACTGGTCTCAGTCTGTTCCATCACAGCTACTGTTGTCCTGTTCCATGTAAGTGGGTCAGCAAGACAGTGGGAGACTTTCAGAGCTGGGTGCTGAGGGACCATGGGGGCCCTGATGGCTTCTCCTGCTGCCTCCGCACCCGCAGGCAGAAGGTGGTGGAGGGCAGCCTGACGCACCCCTTTGCCCTGACACTCTCTGGGGACACCTTGTACTGGACCGACTGGCAGACCCGCTCCATTCACGCCTGTAACAAGAGGACTGGGGAGAAGCGGAAGGAGATTCTCGGTGCGCTCTACTCACCCATGGACATCCAAGTGCTCAGCCCGGAGCGGCAGCCTTACTGTGAGTCAGGGTGGGTGCCCTGCGGGAGGCCGGCCCTCAGGCCCCTGGAGGAGAACAGGGGGTGCTCGCTAGAACAGATTGCTGGGGTGGACTGGGGGGAGGTCAAAGAGAGACCTCTCTGGGAGGGGCTGCTTTAGGTGGGGTCCCTCCCCAGCAGTTGCCCGATTTTCAAGGCCCAGCGAAAGTTATGTATTTATTAATGAGAATCCTGCTGTGAGTTGAGGTTCTCAGTCTGGGATTCCCATAGGATCATGGCAGAGGTCCCCGATGGTGAAAGGCTTGAAATGCACAGGCTCAGGCTCCTGGGACAGGTAGCCAATGAGATCAGGGCCCTGGGCTCACCTGCTTTCGTGGGGACCAGGCTGGGGTTTCTGACCACTGTGCTGTAGGAGGTTTAAACTTTGAACTTAACTGTTGGGACCCAACGGCACCTGTTCTCAGCTCCAAGGGCAAGGGAGGGCTGTCTGGTGTGGCTTCCTGGTGAATGCCATGGTTTTTACACGCACCCACATGTGGGTGGCCTGTGCGCCCAAGGTGGTGGCAGGCAGGGAGGGGACAGGTACTACCGGCGAGTGAGTGAGCTTTAGTGCACGGTGGGTTTGACGTGCTGCATTTCCGGCATCCTGCACCCCACCCCGCCCGGGGCCGAATGAGATACCGGACGTGTTGGTTCAGTGCAGTTAGTTGCATGTGCGTTGTGGAGAGGCCTGGGGGAATGAATGGCATTGTCTCCGACACGGAGGGACTCCGCCCCGTGTCCAGATCTGACCGGGGAAGGCTGGGGGTGGCCTTCGTGGAGGAGTATCCTTCGCGGGGCCCTGAAGCACGTGAGAGCCCCGTGTTGTAGGAGGTTGGGGGCCGTGGGTGGGGTGGAGGACTCCCACACCTGGGCTGGGAGAAGTGGGAGGAATGGCAGCTCGTCTGGGGAGGCCGAAGGCCTGGCATGGCGGGGGTCCACAGTGAGGTGCGGTGGAATGGGGTGCCGTGGTGATGGGCCCTATGGCACATGAGGACGGCGTCTGGGCAGAGGACACACCGGGGCTCGCAGAGGTGGGGTGCCGCATGTTTGGAAACAAGCGGTGGTAACAGTGGTGGGACGGCGTAGGGGGTGTGGTCGAGGGCCCTGTTCTGGAACTTTCTCTCACCCTGCCCCGTTTTCCCCAGTCCACACACAGTGTGAGGAGGACAATGGTGGCTGCTCCCACCTGTGCCTGCTGTCCCCGCGGGAGCCTTTCTACACGTGCGCCTGCCCCACTGGTGTGCAGCTCCAGGACAATGGCAAGACGTGCAAGGCAGGTGAGACGGAGGGCCCCGGGGGGCGGGATCTCTGCGCCGTCATCACCCCCATGGACAGTTAGGTGGGGGACGTGTTCCTCACGGCATCTTCGCTGCACAGAGTTCTGTGGGTTCCCACCCCCCGCCACCTTTTCCTTTGCTTTGCTTTAGGTATTTTACTACCTTTTCGTCCCCCCCGTTAATTCTCATGCCCTTGGTGCTTCAGGGACTCATGCTCCGATTACTTTTTCATGAGGTGTCGCCCCTTCTCTGTGGCCGTGTCTGAGCGTCTCTCCGTTTCCAGGTGTCAGGTTCAGGTGCGCTATTCCGTAAAGGGGCCTGTCCCCGGGGCTGTCAGAGCCCGGCACCGCTGGGCCGCACTGTGGTGCACTCGGGCCAGGCCAGCGAGGGGAGAAGGGGCAGAGGGCAGGAAGTCACCGCCTCTGGGTCTGGTCCCAGGCGGCGAAAGCGAAGCGAGGGCAGGGGGTTTCCTGGGAGGGCTGGCTTGTGCCCTGGGTCCCATGGGGCGGGGTCCGGGGTGAGCAGCCCATGGGCGGCACTCTTTTCCCCTCTGCCCATGGCAGCTGCTCCCTTACCTGCTCCTGAGCATATGGACCCGACTGCCAGTGGGCTGGGGTCTGTGGATGGTCATGCTGGGGGTGGGGTCTCTTCTGTTTCCATGAAGACTTCTCTGTCACATCCAAGAGTCTGTTCCTTGTGTCGTGTGCTGGCCCACAAGGGGACCTATTTTCCCAGGTGACTGGGAGGGTCATTCGTGTGGGGAAATCATTCAGAGGACATGCCACCATTTAGGGATCAGAGAAGGGATTGGCCCAATCCTCATGGTTCTTTGAAAGCGGGTCCCCATAGAAACCACTGCAACAGCCCCGCATTCAGTTCATTCATTATTGAGCACCTGCTGTATGCCGGGCACTGGTCCCAGGCACGGGCGTCCCGAGGGAGGACACAGACGAGAGCCCTGTCCCCTGGCTCTCACTGCGCTGGGGCTGGATGGGTGTGGGAGGCAGACACCACCTGTGGCCTGGAGAGTTACTTGATGTGTTTAAAAGGCACGTGTGCTGGAAGACCGGCTTCTCGGTCACTTTTGGGCCACTTTGCCATGCTTGTTGGCCTTGAGGGTGACACTGGGAGAGAAGGTGGGCCCCGGGCCCAGGAGGACCAGGCGTGATGCCTTCAGTGCTTCCACGAGACCAGGGGTTCAGACTAAATTGGTTAAGGGTGGATGGTGGACACTCAGTGGGGAGGGGTGGCTTGACCAGGTTGAATTAATGCTCTCATTTTATAGATAAGAAAACTAAGGGTAGGTCATCTGTCTGTGGTCACCTGCAGCAAGCAGCAGAGAAGGTTCTAGAAGATGGGACCTCCTGGCTCCCAGAGGCCTGGGTTTGAGGCTGTCTCTGGCTCAGAGAGGGGTGATCTGATAGCTGATGACTTGTGGCCTGGCCCTGGTGGGGCAAGGCCTGGACGGCCCCCCAGAGCGTACGGGGCACCCCTGCCTCTCCCTGGAGGAGGAGGGTACCCCAGCTTTGAGAGCTCCGCAAGAGCTCAGCTTTCAGTGACTGGAAATGCTGAATGATTTGTGAATGAGGGGCCCTGCCTTTTCATTGAGCAGCCAGTCCTGCTGGGTGTATTTGACAGACTAAAGGGAACTCTGGAGACAGTCTCTTAGTATTCCTGTGTGTCCTTGCTGTTTTTTCCACGTCTGTCTGTGCACTTCACTTGACATTGCAGGAGCAGTTGCAATTTGTATATGTTTTATGCTTCAAAAAATGTGAGTTGTGGTGCATTTGTTTTCTCTTTGAGTTTTTACTGCTTCTGAGTTGTGCTGCACTGAGAGGGCTGGCTTGAGCCTAGCTGGACTAGGAAGGATCTGGACATGGTATCTGTTGGTCATTGATTGGTGATGCCTGCCTGATCCCTGTGTTGGATCGGTTTGTGATGTCTGCTCTGGGAGAGGGCGGAGTGTGGCTGGATTCAGGTGTGCTTGCCATCATTGCCCACTCGGGGTGTCCAGAGTCAGGCTGCATGTGGATATCTGGGGAAGGAGTGGGGGATGGACCTGCCCCAATGGGGCAGCTTTTTGTTAAGGGACCCTGTGAGGCTCTCTCATGCATCAGAGTTCCAGGAATGGGGTCAGGGCAAAAATGGGGTATAGACCGTAATAGAATCCCAGAGTCATGGCCCAGTGAACTTACATGACTGGGGAAGCC
Source organism: Lyroderma lyra (assembly GCA_004026885.1). Lineage (NCBI taxonomy): Eukaryota > Metazoa > Chordata > Mammalia > Chiroptera > Megadermatidae > Lyroderma > Lyroderma lyra. The sequence continues at coordinate 43,285 of PVJL010010575.1, read as the reverse complement.
TGGAGTTCTAGAAACATTGTGTCTAGGCTGCCCTGGGGTGCAAAGGGCCATTGGTCATTTCGGGGTGGCTGGTGCCTGGGGCCTTGTCACTCTGTGCCTCTTCCTTATCTGTGAGATGGGGTCCCTAACCACCCCTACACGCCCCACCCCTGCCCAGGGAAGCTGTGGAGGACCCACTGTGGTAACAGGACACAAGGAACCCTTCCCGGGCGGGCCAGGCTGCGATCCCACGCGCCTGCCAGCCTCCCCGCCCCCTCTGCATCAGGCTCTGCACGGAGGCGCCCAGCTGGCTTTGGTTTTCCCCATGTTTTTCCAATTATGTGGAATGGGCTAAAAACAGCAGTAGCGGGGCCTTATTTGGGAGTTACCACCACCCTCCAAGGAGGCCTGCTGCTTCCCTCGTCCCAGCCCTCCCAGCGGCTGGCTCTGTGGGACGTGCCCCTGTTGTTTTGACTTGTGTCCCCACGCATTCCTCGTCTCTGGGGGCTGCTGGGCAGTGCAACCCCCGCCTGCTTGGGGCCCGCACGACCTGGGGAGGTGGCGCGTGGGGGTGTCCAGGCCCCGAGGCTTCACCCTCCGGGGTGGCCAGGCTGTGCTGGGGCGGGTTCCCTGTCCCCCACCCAGGCCCTTCCTGATGAGGCCGTGGCTGCTGTCAGGGCGGGCGGGCGGCTCGGACTTCATGATTTACAGGTCCGCCTGCCGCACCTCGCCCAGAAGTCGTTTTAACAGATGTTCCCAGGGCCAGGAAACAGAAAGACAGAGGGGATGTATGTGGCTGGCCTGGGCGGCGGGAGGAACAGAGGCGTCACTGTCGGGTCTGACGGGCCGACTGACAACTGGGCGACGGCTCAAAGCCCCTCACATCCATCTGTCTGTCCGGGCGGATTAGCCGAGGCTGGGGGCCGAGGAATAAGGGGCGCGTTTGTTCCCCGTCTGGCTGTCTTGTCACTTATCAGGGAAGTAGGTCAAAGGCAAAAGAAAGGAGGCCCTTGTGGCGAGACGGCCGCCGCCCGGGCTGTGATTGGCGTTGACGCAGCAAACAGAAGGCAGCTGCTGTTCTCAGCCACGGACCGTGAATTGTTAATAGCAGGAAAATCAGATTGCACAGCCCCAGGAAGTGGTGTGGCAAGCCCGAGCTAACTCTTTGTTTCCTTTTTGGTGAGTGGGGCGGGAATCAGGTATAACTTGTAGACCATAAAGTGCACAGATTCTAAGTGTATGTTTTGATTTGCTTTGACAGTTGTACAAATCCGTGTAACCACCACCCCAGTCCTGATAAGGGACCTTTCGACAACCTGAAAAACGCCCCTCTCCCCCGCCACCACCCCTGGCCTCCCTCTGCAGAGGCCGCCGCTATCCTGACTTCTATCACCACGCCGGAATGTCACAGACGTGGCACCACCACGCGGCATGTGCCCTTTTGTGTCTCGGCCTGAAGACTGACTTTCACATGGAACAGCAGGGGAGGGGGCGCATGCCACATTCTCAGAAAGAGAGAGCTGTCGTCCCAGGGCTGCTTCCTGGGTGTGGCTTCTCCCTGTGGGTGCCCCGTGTCTGCTCTGGCCACCCACTAGTCCTGTGTTCCCCAGCCTGGTCTGTGTCCCCTCTTGCTCCTGCAGCCTGAGCCCAGCTCCAGCTTGGCACTAGACGTCCCTGCAGCACAGCTGGCTCCCCTCATTTCAGATGTAAGTTCTGGGGTCCCAGGGCCTGTGCCCTGCGGGAGCCCCCATCTGCCCAGAGAAAATCCTCACTGTCCAGTCCCAACTGGCTACACACCCCTCCTGCCCTTTACGGGCTTGCAGATAGTGGCAGATGCCTTGTCCTGGTCCCCATGACCATGTCCTTGTGCCTGTGGCCTGGGTGCAGTGACCAGAACCCGGGATGAGCTGGGCTGACACTTTGGGCTACTGGCTTATCATGGAGAGACTAGGGGGGTCTCTTTCCACCCTTGACCTCCCATTGCAGCTGTAGTAGCTTGTGTGCTCCTCTCCACCCTGCCCCCCTGCGCACCTGCCTCTGCCGTCGTCTGCTGTGCACAGAGCCTGCAGCACCCTTCCGCCTGGCCCCTGACCTGACACTCCTTCAGGCCTTCGTTCAGACACCCCCAGCCCCTCCGGGAGGGAGGGCTGGAGGGGTTCTGGCTTCTCTTCCTGGGAAAAGTGCTCGGGAAGTTGGTTAGTTGCCTTCCAGAGCCTTTGTCAGTAGAGCCAGAAGGGCTGGTGACTGGGGCAAGAGGGTCCTCCCCTTGTCCCCTCCTTGCTACCCCCAGGGACATGATTTGGTGGGAATCGGGGCATCTGAGTCTGGCGTCGGCCCTGTCCAGTGAGGCTGTGACCCTGCAATGAAATGCAGGGTATCCGTGCCTCGTCGGCCTGGGCGCATCAAACGTGACCCCGTCTCTGAAGATGTTTTGTAAATCCAGGGGTTGGACCACGTGGCCCGCTGATGCACAGTCACCTCTGAGCCAGAGGCGCGGCATTTTCACGTGGCTCAGCCCACTCCATGATTGTGAGCTCCACCACTCGGGGAGGGTGGCGATAGCACTAATGCCCTGGGGGGCTGCTGGGCGGGCACCCTTCTGAGCCCCTTGGTGCCTCTCAGCAGCTTTGTGAAGAAGGTCTGGGACTTGTGGTCACGCTCGGTTAAGGCCCCAGAAGAGGGGGCAGAGATGCGATTGGAACCCGGGCAGCCTGGCCCAGGCTCAGCCCCCGAGTCCCCAGGAGCCGCAGGACGAAGGTACCATCGGGGGAAAGGGAGTCCCTGCTGTTCGTGGAACTCCGGCGGTGTGCCTTAAGGAACTAGGCCAAGTGCGGAGAGGGACACAGCCTTGTCCCTCACGCAAGTCACCGACCGTTTGAAGACCGCCGCGCCTGCATTCCTGAGTCTCAGGGCAGCCCACCCTTAATTCGCCCAGCAGCTCCCACTTCGCTCGTGTGTCTCTGTCTCTGCCTGTTGAGCCCATCTTGGTGGGGGACCTGAGGCTTCCGGTGTGTCTCTGCTCCCTGTCGTCAGAGAGAATGTGCCCAAGACAGGTCCTCGGGTGTGCGTGCAATGCCATTGGGAGGGGACTGTGCTCTGGGGCTGTGGCCTCGGGCTCCAGGGCTCACGGGCTTTGTCAGGGGACCCTTTCAGCCTCACTGTGGGGCCTTACCTGCACTTGCGTCTTACCTATGAGGGGAGAGAAGGCAGGTTGCTTGTTCAGGTCACTCGGTGAGGAAATGGGGCTGGGGGCCAAAGTCGGGTGTGACCAGCAGGCTGTACTGCTTGTGTGGTGAGCAGCCTCGGGGACGGAGGCAGGGCAGGTCGGAGAGGACCACGGACGGGGGAGGGTGCGGCTGGCTGCAGCGGGGGCTCACAAGGCTGCCATTGATCTTGGTGCCCTCTGCCCCCCACCCCAGACCTCTGGGCAGATGAGTGACTCCCCCACCTCAGAGCTGGGAGGACCAGGTCTCAGACTCTCGGCTAGGGGATGTGCCCGGCCACTCCCAGTGACTACAGGCCTCCGTCATGGCTGCTGGGAGGCCCGGGTGGACAGCTGCTCAGGCCTTGGAGCCAGCGCCTGGTCTGGCCACTTCCTCTGGGCCTTGTGACCCTGTGGTCACTCGGCCCGGTTTCCTGGGCCAGGATGCTGGGTTGCGGTCTCAGCGTTTGTCCAACCACTTACCCCAGGGGGGCAGTGGAGAAACTCAATCAATTGCTAAAAAACAAAAATAAACCGTCTGGCTGCTGCGAGGCTCTTTACGGTCTTAGAAGCTGCCGAGTGGGCAGGGGCCTGTGCTGGGACCCGGCCCTGCCCCCGAAGTCCGGCTCTGCCTCCCATGGGGGCAGCTGAGGGGACACCCTGGAGCTGGGGGCAGGGCCATCCTTTCCACAGCTGGCCGTGACCTTGGAGTTGCAGTTGGTCCAGTGGGGGATGGTGGTCAGGTCTACTGTCTCTGCCGGGTGACGTGGTGGGGGTGGAGGGACTTGGGGGTCCCTCCCCTTTTGTCTGTGCTGATATGGTCAGTCAATGTCCTGGGGTGGTCCCCCCACCCTGAGTGGGCTGCCGGCAGGGTTTCCTCCTGGCGTGTTTTTCTGCCCCATTCCGACCTTCTTGGGTCGCTCTTTTCTCCCATGTGATTCAGAACCTGGAGGCCACGTGAGTCACCCCCCCGAGTGGCAATTTCGTGGAGGGCTGGGTCGTTCGCTCCACAGGTCACCCGGTGAGAAAGCCCTGTTTCCCAGAGCGCAGGCCCAGCCCCCCGCCTAGACCTGGATGGGCACCCTCTAAGGACACACCCGTGAACCCGTGATTTCACGTCTTGGCGTTTCCTTGAACTGAGTAACATTTGTTTCCACCATAGATAAGGAAACGTCATAAAACCGATTGGAGAAAACAGAAACCACCCGTCGTTTTGCCACCCAGAGGCGGCTGCAGTTAACGCTGTCATGTGTTCCTTGTCCACATGTTTTCCTGTCGTCAGCTCGGCGCTGGGCCGGCGCCGTTCGCTCGCGTGGCCTGTGCAGCGTGGAGCCTGACTGTTCACCGGTTCACGAGCACGGGCTGCGGCCGCCCTCTCCCCGAGCGCTGCGACCGTGCCTGTGCCGGGCCCTGTACCCCCAAGCCTTCCTGCATCGAACGTTTCGTATTAAATTTAGATTGTTTCCAGGTGCTTTTCTTTGGTCGGGGTTTTGCTGTTTTCAGGAAGTGGTGGCAGCGCTCTCTGACCCGGAGTCCAGGTGCGTTGCTGGCTGCAGCCTTGGGCTGGGCTCTCTGGGCCGGGGGACGAATCTCTGGGTCAGAGTGTCCCTGAGCCACGTTGCTGTCTAGGAAGTGTCCACTGGTTGCAGTCCTCTGGGGAGCAGGGACATGTTGTAATTAACACCCCCCCCCCACCAAGCTGGGAGTGATGGGCCTCTCCTATTTGCACATTACTGTGAATTAACCTCGAAGTTACCCATTTTTCATGTTTATCTACTCTGTTGCTTCTTCTGTTAATTTGTGTTTATGGTCTTTGCCTGTTTACTGCTGGGTTTTGGGTGCCTCTCTTCTTGATTTATATGCCTTTTCATTTACTTAAAAAAATTAACGGACTCTATTTTTGAGAGCAGGTTTTAGGTTTCCGGGCAAATCCAGTGGCGAGCGCCAGAGTTCGTCTCTACCTGCTCCCCCTCCCTCACACAGCGTCCTCTGCTTTTGGAATCTACTTTCTAACGTTGTAAAAGTCACACATACTTCTCAGAGGAGGGTAGCAAGCCGCCCGCAGGCCACATGGCTGGCTGCCCGGTCCTGTGCAGCCCGCTGGCTGAGAATGGTGTGCACATTTTTTAAGTGGTTGCAAAGAAGCTCACTAGCAGAAAGTTTTGTGACTTGGGAATAGGACGGGAAAGTCGCTTTGCAGCACCCACACGTTAAGTGTCGTTGCCACGTGTTTGCTTACATGACATCCCTGGCAGCTTTTGTGCCGAGCAACCACGACAGAGACCATTGGGGCTCACACTGCCTGGGCTGTTTACCGCCTGGCCCTCTGCAGCGAACGTGGGCAGACGCCTGCTGGAGACCCAGAGGACCGGGGATCACCCAGTGCTAACCCCTGCGGACACTGGCGTGACTTCCCCGCGGGGCTTTTGTTCCAGGGTGCGTGTTTGCCCTCCGGCAGGGCCCCTGCTGCATGCACAGCATGCTGTGTGCACGAGACTTCCTTGCAGGCAGGGAGGGGCCCAGAGCTGCCCCGGCATCCTGCCCATAGAAGGTGCTCAGGGCACAGCTGTGGCCTGTGTGACAACTGAAATTCTCCATGGTCACCCGGCCTCCGAGCTCAGATCCCCACCCCAGCTGCAGGCGGTTCCCTGCGCGCTCTGGCCTCTGTGCTGTCATCCAGGCTGACCCTTCTGCCTGGAGTTCCCGCCCGCGGACCTGCTGGTCTTCAGTGGAACCTTTCCTTTTACACTCTGCTCCCCATGTTGAAGTTTCCACCCCGGGAACCTGCGAATGTGACCTGACTTGAAAACAGGGTCTTTGCAGATGTAACCAAGTGAAGATGAGGTCGTACTGGTGACCTTGTGAGAGGGAAATTGGACATAGATGCACGGCAGGGCGGGGAGGCCGTGTGAAGACGGAGGCAGAGATGGGAGTGATGCAGCCATAAGCCAGGGACACCAGGGATGGCCAGCAACAGCCGAAGCTGGGAGAGGCCAGGACTCCCTGCCTCCCAGTCTGCAGACAGCACCTTGGCCTTTGACTGCTGGCTCCCAGCTGGCTCCCAGTCTAGGAGGGAATCGGTTTTGGCTGGATTAAGTCCCCCAGTTTGTGGCGATACAGCCGCCCTTCTCTGTGTCTCGCCTTATCTGTGTGATCCATGGCCTGGCCCGGGGACTTTGCCCATGACAGTGGCAACTTGGTCTGGATGGACGTCGGAGGGAGGGAGGGTGTTGAACCGGTCATGACCATGACATTGGGCCATCCCTCAGGTCTGCTCTTTTATCCTGAGAACAGCCTCTGCCAGGAAGGCCGTATCTTGGCCTGCACCCCATGGCCTGAGCCCCGTGCCCTGCGCCCCGTGGTCTGTGCCCTGTGCCCTGCGCCCCGTGGTCTGTGCCCCGCGCCCCGTGGTCTGTGCCCCGTGGCCTGCGCCCCGTGGCCTACACTTGCCCTGAGGCGGAGATGCTGCCCTTCTCTGCTGTGTGTGTGTGTGCATGCAGGGAGAAAGGCTGAGGTCTGGAGCGCCCCCCCAACCCCGGTGGGGAGGAGGCTCCGGGGACTGCTGCCCAGCCTGGGGGGAGGTTTCACTTTCTTTGGCAGCACTGTGAGGCAGGCTATTTGTTTAAACAACCCTAAGGAAAACCATTTGGCCGAACTGTTAGTTTCTAAACAGTTTACCTCCCTGGTGTTTAAACAAACTCCTATCTTGGCTCCGTGTCTGGTCCCAGGAAGGGGGTAGGCCTCTCCTTCTAAGGGCCAGGCACAGTGCCCTGAGGCCACCCCCAGATGGGCCGATGCCAGGACTGCTGCCCAGACCCCAGCAACCGTGGGGGTTACCTGTGGGCCGCACCCTGGCGAGCGCCTGCAGGGCCCGGGCCAGTGGCACGCTCTCCGCAGCTGGTCGGGCTCTGGATGGAGTGCTCCCCCTCCTCCCTGCCGGGCATGACCTGCTCACACCCTGCGGCTCCCTCCCGGTGTCCCCGTCCCTGCGTTTTCCTCGTTCTTCTCAGCAAAGCTCAAATAAAAACCTCAAAGGCTCTGTAGCCCAAGGGGTGTGTGAGACCCCCTCCCGCATTCCCCTTTGGAGTCAGTTAACACGCACAGATTTATCCCAGCATTTCTCAGTGCCTCAGCCACAGACACTTCGTTCTGAGAGACACTGATAATGGGGTTCCCTGATGGGGGGGTGCCTGAGACTTTGTATTGAGCTGGGTACCAGAGGGCTGGGGCCTGGCACACTCAGCCCCAGATGGCTCCATGCCTGTTGGGCACACTCTGCTGGAATCTGCTCTGTGGTGACAGCCATACGAATCCCAGCGGCTCTTGGAATGGGAGGCCGGTCCCCCAGTCTCAGCCGCCCCCGGTCCCCGGCTTTCCTTCCTACCACCAATTCACAGATGGAGCACTGGGTGGGGGGCAGATCCCACGTCTGATTTGTCCACCTCCACCCCCAGCCCCTGGCCCTCAGCCTCGGGCTTGCTGTATGTGCCAGCTCCAGGGATCAGTGTCCGCGGACCTCGTTTCCCCACTGACTGCTGTGTGTCCTTGGGCTGGGAACTTAACCTCTCTGTGCGTCAGGTTTCTCATTAGTAAATTGGGGCATAAGCATACCTCCGGGGCTGGTGTGAGGGAAGGTGCTGTTTTAGGTGATTGTGTCTGGAGGATCATGGGAACAGAGATGGGCAAAACAGGCTCAGAATGTGTTTTGGGACCGCGTGTGGGTTTCCATTTGGGACCGGCGTTTTCTGTGGAGTGGTGGGGGACGTGCTGCTTGAGGTCCGGTGGGGTGTGACCTACACTCTTCCATCCTGCCCAGTGAAGCTGCCCCTGGCCTCGGCTTGGGAGCCCGACAGCCTCTTTGGAAAGTTTTGCAGGTGCCCTCGGGGACAGGGCTGCACCTGACAGGGACTCGGACACCATCCGGTCCAGCTGATTCTTCTCTATTGATGAGGAAACCAAGACCCAGACAGGGTTAGAGCTGCCCCTTGTCACAGCAGGGGCGAAAGCTTTCTGCCCTGATTCTCCTTGCTTGTTCGATGTTGGCACCTGCTCTGGCACAGCCTTCTGCTGGTGCTGCAGACAGCCAGGGGGCGTGTGCCAGGAGCCCCCTGAGCCACTCAGCATGGGGCCCAAGAAGAGGGCGGACAGTGAGAGTGGTCAGCCGTCCACTGGGAAGCTGAGGCAGGAGCAGCTTCCCTGGGGCTGTGGGGAGCAGGAGGCATGTGACTTGGGCCTTGACAAACAGCTCAGATGTCAACAGAATATTTTGGGAATGGAGCCCAGAAGAAGACAATCTATTGGAATTCAGAATTCCCCTCCTCTCCCTCCAACATGCATCAAATCAGAACTTGCACGAACACCTCCAACTAAATCTGAACTTGGATCTCGCAAGCTCCCTGTGCACTCGGGCTCTTGGGGCCCCTCCTGAGTGCTGCCTGCTGCCTCACTTTTGCACGGCCTGCCTTGGAGTCCCTGGCCCTGCGCTCAGGAAGCCATTGCTGTCACCTGTGCGTCCTCTAGTGGAGGACTCAGATAATGAACTCTGCGTCTTGCAGCAGGAGCGTCAGGACCTGGTTCCTGCTTTTACTTGAAGTGCAGGCCACCGGGTTCTGAGCGCGGTCCTCGTGGCAGGAAGCCAGCGTAGGGTGCAGGTGCAGCAGGTGGCTGTGGCTCGGCCAGGCACTGAGGAGACCTGGCAGTTGGCCACAGAAGCTGGGCCTGGCTCTGTGCCTGTGATCTGCGTGACTTCTGAGGGGTCCTTACCCATTTCCGGGCCAGACAAGGGACCCCAAAGTGTCAGAAATGGTCTCTGGGCCCAGACGTCTGAGTTCTGTGGGTCCTTGAGACCAGATAGGGCCAGAATGAACGAATGGGTGATGGCCCAGCTCTGGGCAAGGGGCCACACCCTGACCCTAGCAGCTTTTGGAGGTGTTCAGGTCAGGGCTGGGGAACACCCTGGGGTCCCCAAGTCCATGTGAAGCTCCATGGGCCCCTTCTACTGAAAGTGCTTAGAAATGCCAGCAGGGAAGAGCCAGGACAGTCCACGTTACACCTGCTGAGGGACAAAGAGGATACCTGGGGCACCTCTGCCAGGGTGGTCACCCTTGTGTGTGAGACGGCCTCCGAGGACGGAATCGGACCGTGCGTGGTCTGTGTGGTCGTGGGCTGGGCGGCGTGGGGGAGGGCTTCAGGGCCACGTGTGCTGAGCACGAGGGATGTGGGGCCCCGTGGGCACTTTGGGGAGCTGCTGCCTGTGCTGGTGGGGTCTGGAGCCCAGTGCCTGGGCAGGACTTGTCTCTGGGGCGGGTGTGTGGTCAGGAGAGGGGCTTGCAGGGGAGAAGGGGGACTGAGTGTGAGGCAGCCCTTATGCTGTGCAGTGGTTGGAACCAGGTGGCTGTGTGGCTTTCAGCTGGTTGCCTCACCTCTCTGTGCGTCCGTTTTCTCATCCTCACAGAGCTCTTACGGGGATGAACTAGTGACCCTGCAGGAAGATTACCTGACACGACCTGTTGTTTCAAGGAAGCCCCTGGGGCCCTGGCTGAGCCACTCCCCTGCTGTACGAGGTCTCCTGTCCCATCCCAGGCCTCTGACCCCGACTTGTGTGTCCACAGGGGCCGAGGAGGTGCTGCTGCTGGCCCGGCGGACAGACCTGCGGAGGATCTCGCTGGACACGCCTGATTTCACTGACATCGTGCTGCAGGTCGATGACATCCGGCACGCCATCGCTATTGACTACGACCCGCTGGAGGGCTACGTGTACTGGACGGACGACGAGGTGCGGGCCATCCGCAGGGCATACCTGGATGGGTCGGGGGCGCAGACGCTGGTCAACACGGAGATCAACGACCCTGACGGCATTGCGGTCGACTGGGTGGCCCGGAACCTCTACTGGACTGACACGGGCACGGACCGCATCGAGGTGACACGCCTCAACGGCACCTCCCGCAAGATCCTGGTGTCCGAGGACCTGGACGAGCCCCGCGCCATCGTGCTGCACCCTGTGATGGGGTAAGGCTGGGGGGCGGGCTTCACCGAAGCGAGAGACCTGGGGGCTCTGGAACATTCCCCCATGTCCCTGGAGGAAGGCTTACTAGACCACGCCTGGCTGGGTTCCAACTCAGGAGGCCTGGGGCCCGAGAACTCGCATTCCTCCCCAGCTCACGGGATGCTTCTGCTGCCGGTCGGGCCGGACTTAGAGAAGCTCTTCACAGGCCGTTGTGTGCGTGTGCAGGAGGCCCTGGAGACCTGGGTTCAGTCGTGTCTTCCCCTGGGCTTCCATCTCCTTGTTGGGTGATTTCTCGGGTAATAACTGGGGCGTCACTGACCGCCACTCCAGCACTCGCCACACGCAGCCTGGGCCCCTTCGAGCTCGTTATGTGTGTGCAATGAACTTGTCCCTGACCCCTCACCCCTGGGGTAGGGACAGTCGCACAGCAGAGGAAGCTGAAGCCCAGAGGGGTGAAGGGATGTGTCCAAGCTGGGGTGGGTGGAGGGACGCTGCCCCGGGTCAGCGGCCAGAGGGCAGGACCGACCCCCCCCAGAAGGTGGGTGATGGTGAGAAGCAGGTCCCCCAGGGGACAAGGGACAAGGGGCAGACGAGCTCACTGCCAGCTCCAGGGAGAGGGGACCATGGCCAGGGGGTTGCTCCCCACTGTCCCACCGATAAACTCAGTCAAGTCACCGCCTCCTGGGGCCTCACTGTGAGATGGGGGTGCGGGGAAGTGGGCTCCAAAGTCCCTCCCAGCAGTGAGTTTGGGGACCCTAGGTAGTGGGGCCATAAGTCAGGTGTGGAAGAGCGTAGGGTCTGGGGTGGACGGGACTGCGACTTGGGGTGCAGCTGAGGCTGGTTCTACTGCGGAACCCTCTACCAGGAGCTCTGTCGCCCCAAGATCTGGTTTTGCTCCTTGGGGTCACGGAGAACATGGGAGCCCCTCCGCCTCTTCCTCACTCTTGGTGCCCAGCTCCTCCAGCCTCCAGGCTCCTCCCGCATCAGGGCGTCTGCTGTCCGCTGACCCGCTGCACAGATGAGCCCTGAGCACGTAGGGCTGCACGGGGGATGGCACTGCCCCTTGTGTGCAGGGGGCCTGGCGCTCGTCTGTCCTGCCGTCCAGCGTCTCCCGAGCACCGCCCATGGGATGGGAGTGGGTGATGTTCTCAGCCCTGGGGGCACAGCAGGGACAAGACAGAGGGACTCGGTCACGGACATGTGTTTCTTCCCCAGCCTCATGTATTGGACAGACTGGGGGGAAAACCCCAAAATTGAATGCGCCAACCTGGACGGGCAGGAGCGGCATGTGCTGGTGAACACCTCCCTCGGCTGGCCCAACGGCTTGGCGCTGGACGTACAGGAGGGGAAGCTCTACTGGGGGGACGCCAAGACGGACAAGATCGAGGTGAGTCACCCCCGTGGGCGAGCACGGTGCGTGCAGCCATGCAGCCCAGACCCTGCAGCCTGGCTTACGTGACAGGTGGCGCCTGGGCTCTGTTATGTGGCCAGATAGACTCATTGAAATAATCACTTACAACGGTGCGTTCCTGCCATGCACGAAGGCCTGTGGATGTGTGTAGCCGAGTTAATAGCATCGTAGGGTGTACAGTGGTTAAGTAAGGTGTTCCCATGGGGTAGCTGAGGGTACCCGGGAACCCTCAGAACTACGTGCGTGACTTCCTGTGATCTTGAACTATTTCAAAATACAAGGCCGTAAAAAAGCATAAGTAGGGGGTTCCCTGGTGGGGTAGGGCTAAGGCTTCGGCTCTCAACGCCAGGGCTTGGGACCTACCCCCTGCACCCCCAAAAAAGCATAAGTAGCATGCACATGCCCACCACCCAGCTGAAGCCACAGCACGTTACCAGTGCAGCCGGAGCCAGGGGTGACCACCACCCCGAGTATTGTACCGCTCGATGTCTCCCGGACGGTACGGGGTCTTGCTCTGCGGGAGTGTGTGTGGCTCCTGTAGGGGGTGTCCTCTAGGCGTTCTTCGGCAACTTGATTTTTGCTCACGGGTGCATCTTTCCTTGAGGATACGGTACTTAAATGTGTCTCCACCTCAGGGAGGTTAGTGACATTCGTGCGGCCTCTCGGCATGGGCAGCTCCAGTGGCTTCTGGACGATCCTCGTCTGCCTCTGGTCTCTACACGGCTTGTTGGCGTCAGCACCTGGGGGCCACCTGTGTTCCTCTCAGACAGACCCCCGACCAGGCAGCTTGCGGGACGAGGGCGGGAGCGAGAACGCACATGGGTGTCTGTGTCGCCGGGTTTTAGGCCATGCTTCCGAGCAGGGGCTCAGGGCTGGCGGGCACGTCTCCTGCTGGCCGTACTCGTAGCCACTTCCTGCTCTGGTGCCCATGGACAATCGTTTTTAGGAGGATCTTGTTGCTGAAGGGAGTTGGAGGACACTGGACTCTCCAGCCTCTGAGCCTGAGGGTGAGACCCTTGTGTCCAGCAGGTGGGCAGGCCCCACGGCGGGGTGGGGGTGGGGTTGGGGGTGAGACCCTTGTGTCCAGCAGGTGGGCAGGCCCCACAGCTGGGTGGGGGTGGGGGTGAGACCCTTGTGTCCAGCAGGTGGGCAGGCCCCGCCCGGCCCTGGGAGCAGCTAGGGGTGCGTGTGCCCAGCTGCCACCGTTAGTGTTACAGTTACTGGGCACGTGACAGGCTTCTCTCCCTGTATGCCCACAGCAGGGGGTGGTTGTTTTCGTTGTGGTAAAGTAAACATAAGAGTGACCATTTTAACCATTTTAAAGTGTACGATTGAGTGGCATCTAGTACATTTACAGTGTTGGGCAGCACCCCAAAGCCTGTGCCCATTGCGCCGTCGGTCCCCCATCTCTCACCCCCACCACGCTGCCCCTGCCCGCACGAATCCGTCTGCCTCGGGACCTCCCTGCCCGCGACACTTCACGTGTGGCCCCTGGCGCCTGGCTTCTTCGTGTAGCAGACTGTTCAAGGTGGAGCGTGCGTCAGCACTTCATTCCTATCTGCGGCCACGCAGGGTTCCATCGTGTGGGCAGACCCCACTCTGTTCACGCATCCGCCTGTCGATGGACATCCGGGTGGTCCCACCTTTTAGCCGTTGTGAACGGTGCTGACGTGAACATTCGCGTGCCCGCCTCTGTGTGGGCACCTGCTTTTACCTCCTTGGGGTCTATGTCTAGGAGTGGACCTGGTGGGTCACATAGTAGTGCCCTTCCGTTTAAGTTGTTGAAGAACGCCGTTGGCGTGGATGCGCATGGACACTGTCCTCTGTGTATTCTGACACGTCTTTTCCGATCAAGAGTATGGGAGGAGCCCCCGTGCTTCCCAGGTGCCTTTGGGTCATTGCAGCTTCCCAGGATCTGCCCAGAGCCCCAGACGGACTCTTCTGGCATTTTCTTCCATGATGAAATTACCCAGGGGCCAGAGAGCTGAAATGTAGGCGAGCTTTTTGGAGGTGACCTGAGCGTGCTTGGGGACTTGGCCACGTGCGCCTGCCGTGGACTCCTGCCTCTCATCCTTGGGTCTCAGGGCTTGCCATGGAGCACCTGGTGAGCGCCTTCATAAATGTGTCCCCAGACGCTCCTCCGGCGTGTCCCTTGGATGGCCCAGGAGGATATAGACCAGGTGGAGGAAGCAGCAGGCCACGTTTTATGCTTTGAGCAATGGTGACATCTTGAAGAGTTATGCCTGAGACAGGAAATGGCGGAGCAGAGGCTGCGGTGGAGCCAGATCTCTGACCTCGGGCGTGTTGTTGAGGGGCAAAGAGGATGCTGCTCAGTGAGGTCCTGCGCTCAGCCTGGCCCTGGAGGCAGCATGAAGGTGCTGGAGGCGAGTGACCTTGAACGACAACAAGCTGGCTCCCCTTCGAAGAGGCCATCGGGCTGCAGGGTTCTGCACCCCCCAACCCTGCCGTCCCCGGGAGGACCGTAGGGGGCAGCAGTGCTGATCGCTTGATGAGTTGGGAGGAGAGCAGAGGTCTGGAGACATGGGGCTGATGACACAGGGCTCCATCTGGATGGCATTAGCAGCGCATAGTTGGGATTTGTGGGACAGGGTCCAGGTCGGGGGCAGGCCCGCCTGGTCCCCTGGGCACGGCCTCCTGCTGGCCTTGTCTGTGATGGGGTCCTGGATAGTGGGTTCTGGCCAGCCTCCAGGTGACCAGCTAGCTGCTGGGGTAAGTGACAGGTGGGAGTCATGGGGCGGCTCCCCATGTGGGTGTGGGCTCAGGGCCACTCCCTCGCTCCCTCGAGGAGGCAGCCCTGAGCCCCTTGCCCCACCTGCTGGCAGTAGGGGCCCTTCTGGGTCAGTCCTAGCGGTTCCTGAGCTGTGTGGCATGGGCGTGCTGAGTCTGGGGATGCAGCCCCCCGCCCTTGGAGCACAGCTGAGGGTGGCCTCCTTTGGGGTCTCCCCACGCTTGCTTCCCACTGCACAGCTGTTGATCTGAAAGTCGTGTGGTGGGCTGGGCCGGGGACAGGTGCTTGCCTCTCTGTGCCACTCCCCACCCCAGGCAGTTGGGTGTGGAGGGCAGAGGGTGAAGGTCAGAGAGAGCAAGGCTGGCACTCGGGCACCTTCGGCATCTGAAGAGACTGTTTTGACGTACCTTGTTGGAGACGCCTCGTCTCCATTCTTGAAAATCGAGGGCACAGCAGCTTCTAGAACTGGTTGAAAACGATGGGCCACAGGCCAGCTTGCCTGTGTTTCAACCACTCTCACACTCAGGACCTCTTTTAAGTGATTTTTTTAAAAAGCCAGAGAATGCTATTATTTCATGTGACAGGTGAAAATGGTGTGAGATTCAGACTCCAGTGTCCACAGATAAATTTTATTTTTGTTTCCGACCCAAATAAAGTTTTATTGGAACACAGCCACGCGAGTTCTTTTACATGCTGTCGCTCTGGCCGCCTTCCCGCCTGCCGCGGGGACCATATGGCCGCAGAGCTGAAGGTACTTCCGACCCTTTTTCAGAAATAGTTTGCCGGCCCCGTCCTGGATTTTCCGTCTCCCACAGTCTCGCCTGGCCCCAGCGTCCTTGGCTGTCCCACATTCTGTGCTGCTGCTTCCGAATTCTGTTTGGCTGCATCCTTCTCCCAGGAGTCAGATGGCAGCTTCTCTGTGTCTGGTGACCTCAGGAAGAGGCTCAGCTTGGCTCAGGGCACCCGGGAAAGGTAGAGGCCCGGGGTCGGGCCCACGCGCCTGCTCCAGGGTTTGGAAGGGCCCAGCCCAGCAGAGTTCCTTTTATAGGTGTGCTGGGTTGGGTCCAGGGGTGCCGAGAGCTGCTGTGACAAGACCACTTTGGGATCCTTGGCTTTCTCAAGTGTCAGGGTGTTGATGTTCCTCTGAGCAAGGGGGCCCACGTGGAGCGTCATGGCTTCTGCCGTAATCGGGTGTGGAAGGCGAAGGGTCGAGGAGTGGCTTCTGGGCCCCCAGCGCTGAGGCCCTGCCTTTGGGTGGGCACAGCTGGGGAGCAGGCACCCCAGTGGAGGGAGCAGGGTGCCTCCGTGGGCTCGTGTTCACCATTCTCAAGCCAGAAGCTGGCGGCTCCTAGGCTCCTGGTACAAAGGGGCAGTCTCACCCTGTGGCCCTGCCTGGGCAGGGCTACCTTCGGAATCTATCCCCCCCTGGGCGCCGGGCTTTCCAGTTCTGACTTAGTTAGCCACGTTAGGGCCCAGCTGCTCTTCCTTGTTTGGTTAAGTTCCCTGGGTGACTTCAGCTGCTCCCCTCCGTTACAGGTGCAAAAACTGAGGTCCACTGGGGTGCAGGGATTTGCCCACGGGGCAGAGCTGGGGGCGAACCCCGGCCGCCCACCCCCCTGCCCCCGCTTGGTCCCCGGAGTTTGGTCCTGTGCTGTCCGACAAGAGAGGACCGACGTCTTCTCTGCTCCCCGGGCGTTTGCTCTGTCCTGCGCATTTGCCGCCTGCGAAACAGAGGGCTTCGGTTTTTCTGACGGGCCGGAAATGTCACCTGGCTGCAGGAGGCCTGCTGAAACTTGCTTTTGATTTCTTCGTGTCTCTTTCATCCTGGCCTGAAAGCTGAGAGCTTGGATGTTGGGTTTTTATCGTCTTCCTCTGAACACGAGCGTCTACAGGCTCCTCTGTCAGCAGAGCCCCGTCTTACCCTGTTTGTGGGCTGCGGGCGGCTCCGGCGTTCTCACGTTTGAGTGTTTTTCTCTGTGGCTTTTGCGGTGGATGCTTTTAATCAGCACTGACTTCGAGGACGGGATTGCAGCTTGTCCGTCTCCGAGTCCACGGCTGCTTGTGCTTCTTGGGGTGGAAAGCTCCCTGCAGCTGCAGGCCCGGACTCAGGACCAGAAGTGTCCCCTGCAGTTTGTTGGTCCCCGACTGAGCCAGAAGTTAGTCTGCAGATGAGAGGGAGATCCACAGCCTGGTAGCTTTCCAGGCTTTACAAACTCAGCTCCGTGTCCCGGGTGCAATCAGGGTGTCCCTGTGCAGCCCCTGGGGCAGGCTTTGCTGACCAACACCAGGACTCCTGCCCGCAGACCCCGCCCCTGGTCTGAAGCTCACACTTGGGCCCCAGGCAGCCCCCCCTCAGTCAGGCAGCAGTGAGCACAGAGCAAAGGCCTGTGTGCCTGGCCGGTTCCAAACCACGCTGCCCCGCACAGCCCAGCACCCGCGCCGAGGTGGGGCAGGCAGGCTGTGGGCAGAGCCTCTCACTGACAGGGTCATGCGGCCAGCGCCTCCAGTGAGCCGGGGCCCCGGCTTGGTACGGAGGCCTGGTGAGCTGCGTGCGCCGCTGAGGTGCCGCCCTGGGAGTGGGCCCCTCTCGTTTCGGGAGGCTCAGGCTGGCTCCGACCTGTGTCTGCCCACCCACACCTGTGCTTCCCGATCCGCCAGGTGATCAATGTCGATGGGACCAAGAGGCGGACGCTACTGGAGGACAAACTCCCGCACATTTTCGGGTTCACGCTGCTGGGGGACTTCATCTACTGGACCGACTGGCAACGGCGCAGCATCGAGCGTGTGCACAAGGTCAAGGCCAGCCGGGATGTCATCATCGACCAGCTGCCCGACCTGATGGGGCTCAAGGCCGTGAATGTGGCCAAGGTCGTCGGTGAGTCCTGTCAGCCTGTAAGAAGTGACAGGCTTATGGGTGCCCTTTGGCCCGTGGGCGGCCTAATTTGGGGCCAACGCTGGAGGCATGTGTGTCCAGCTGGGGTGCCCCACTCTGGGGATGGGCAGGACAGGAGGTGGTGACAATATCCGGGTAAGGACAAGTGCGCATGGGCTGGTGTATTAACCAGGAGTAGTTACTAGGCAGTGCTTATGGACTAGTACTGGCAACATGATAATGGCTAACGTTTGTGGAGTGCCCGCGGAGTGCCAGGCGCTGGCTAAGTGCTCTGGTGCCCAGAGCAGCCCTGTGTGCTAATTACAACACTGCCCCATCCACCGGGGGACGGGGAGGCGGAGCCACACAGCCAGTGGGTGGCCACGCTCGGGATGCACGCTCAGGATCGGCAGGGCTTGCAGCAAGCCCACTAGATAAAACGTTGTCTCTTTGTGAAAAGGATCCCAAATGCGCGTCAGCAAGCTGCACTGGAGACAGCGGCATCCGGGGTGAAGAGGGGTGTGGAGTCGGGGGGCTGTGGGCTCTGTAGGGCAGGGGCTCTGTTCCCACCTGGAGCTCCCGGTGTCGGTCTAGTGCCGGCACATCAGAGGTGCTCAGCAAACCTTTCCTGGATAAACCCAGTGCTGGCCCTCAAGTGGTGTACCGTCTGGTGGCCGAGACAGCCCTTGGCTTTGCTCCCCGATGGATGGCTGTAGTTGGCGTGTTAGGGAGTGCGTGGCCTTAAGGTACAAGGGCCATCATGGGAGCTTGGAGTTCAAGGAGCAGGTGGAGAACAGGGCTTGCCTGGCAGGAGGGACGGCTGAGCAGAGGCCTGGAGGGGGGCCCTGCGGGCTGGCCTAGGGGCCGCTCCCGGGCCTCTGGGACGGGCCTTCAGCGTGCCCCTCATACAAAGGGGCTGGAGCTGGCCAGCTGCGTTTTCCTGCAACACACTTAGCACCCATGGGGGACCGTGGGGCCCTCCAGCTTTAATAAAACGAGGCACCTGTGGCTCTTCTGGGTGAGCCATCTGGATGGAAGCTTGGGGTCTAGCCCAGTTGGTAGGACGGGAGTTCTGGCCTGGGGAGGGACGACTTGGCCTGTCACGGCTTCGAAGTGCTCCTGCGTCCCACCTGGGCCAGCACTCAGGCCAGGAGGCTGGAAGCTCCCGGGTCCTGGTTCTCTCTGAGCTGCTGCCTGACTTCCGGACTCTGTCACCTTCAGCAACCTCAGTGCTCATGTTTTCTCCAGGGAAAAACGGGGACAGGACAGCTTCTGCCTCCCAGGTTGCTGTGCGGTCGGGGCAGGTTAACGCGCCGGGGGCCACTGTTGCTGTCCCTTCCGTACCGGGGCAGGACGTGGGTTTCCATCCTTGCCATCGAGCGGCCACACGTGACCGTGGATCAGCTGCACCCTCTCTCTGCCGGGCTGCTGATGTCTGGGGCCTGTGTGTTTGTTCTCAGGAACCAACCCGTGTGCTGACAGGAATGGGGGGTGCAGCCACCTGTGCTTCTTCACGCCCCGCGCCACCAAGTGCGGCTGCCCCATCGGCCTGGAGCTGCTGAGCGACATGAAGACCTGCATTGTCCCCGAGGCCTTCCTTGTGTTCACCAGCAGAGCTACCATCCACAGGATCTCCCTGGAGACCAACAGCAACGACGTGGCCATCCCGCTCACGGGCGTCAAGGAGGCGTCTGCGCTGGACTTTGATGTGTCCAACAATCACATCTACTGGACAGACGTCAGCCTGAAGGTACGTCCTGCTGGGGGTCCCGCTCACAGCTGCCTTGGGAGCACCTTGCCTGTAATGGAACCCCCTCAAAGGCTTAAAAAAATTCTTTTAAAGAGACCTGGAGTATTTATCGTAGTTCACATCAAGTCATTTAAATACAAGTGAACCTATTTTAGTAAACCAACATGAACGATTATAATGAACAGATCCAGGAGACACACACACTGGATTTTTTAGAGCAATGGTGTCTCCGTGCACGTTGGTGACACTGTCGATTCACTGCACCCACTTCCTCCCCAGAGCCCATTGGCTTAGCAAACTTCCTTCATTTGTGGTGCAAATAGAAACATCCTGGGTAAGGGGGTTCCCTGGTGGTGCAGTGGCTCAGCTCTCAACGCTGCAGCCTGGGTTCGACTCCCAGTCAGGGAAGTACCCCCTCTCCCCCGGCCCAGATAAATACAGGGAATACCGCGGTTGGCAACCTGGTCCCTGGGCCAGCCTCTTGCTTTTGTCAGTGAAGTTTTATTGGAACACAGTGATGCCCATCTGTCATGGATTGTCCACACCTGCTTTTGAGTCACTAGGATAACTTGTGGGCCCCGTGAAGCCTGAAATACTCAGTCTGCCCCTTTACAGAGAAAGTTCGTGGCCCCGATTCTAAAGTTCGGCATCAAACCACCGAACCAGCTTCATCAGCTATCGCTTCGTCTACCATTTTATATTCCATGTCTCTGAAAGATGTTTCTGGTTTTAAGTCACAAGGGTTCTGTGTAGAAAGAGGGAAATACACAGAAAAGTATTATATAAAGTAGGAAATAAAAATCACCCATCACCCCACTGGCCCGTCGACCATCGCTGGCATTTCCGTGTGTTTCCTTTGAGGGTCGTCTTTCTATGATAGTGATTTTCACCGTCACTACCGTATGCTACGTAGAATCCTGTATCCTGGTTTTTTCACTTACTATTGCATCAGGTATTTCTTTTTAACCCATTCTAAACTCTTTACCATAATTCTTTCAATGTGTAAAATACTGCCCTGCACAGCTATCCCCTGTAGTACTTAACCATTCCCTTATTGGAAATGTTCTGGTCACTTCCAGGTTTTCCCCACTGCACTCCTGCAGTGTGAACATCTGTGTGTATGAAGCCCCTTTTGTATTTTTAGTAGTTTTCCATCTTTTGTATTTTCCTTAGTTCCTTTGGATAAATTTCAGGAGGAAAATGACTGGGTGGTAGGATATAACTATTTCTAAGGGTCACACTACGTATATATATAGCATGTATTTTATATTGTGTATGAGTTATTTTATAATTATATGAAGTATAATATATTTGCATGTTTTAAAATAAATATAGCTAAATCGTGTTTTCAAGAAAGATTGCGTTTTGCTGCCTGTGAAACCCCCATTTAAAAACTCTGGCATGGTGGCGATCTGGCCCCAGGCATGGTTAGTGCTGCTTCCAGGCGGCCGAGCGTGGTTAGATGGCTTCGGAAACGCTGGCTCCTAACCTGTGCCCCCCACCCCCACCCGCTCCCAGACCATCAGCCGGGCCTTCATGAATGGGAGCTCCGTGGAGCACGTCATCGAGTTTGGCCTCGACTACCCGGAAGGCATGGCCGTCGACTGGATGGGCAAGAACCTCTATTGGGCGGACACCGGCACCAACAGGATTGAAGTGGCCCGGCTGGATGGGCAGTTCCGGCAGGTGCTTGTATGGAGGGACTTGGACAACCCACGGTCACTGGCCCTGGACCCTACGAAAGGGTAAGTGCTGTTTTTGTCCAGTCCGTGTGTCCCTGTGCCCCTGCCCCCTCTCTGCCTCAGCTAGCATGCTGATGCCCCAAGCCCGAGGCCCGTGGCCGCCCAGTTGGCTCCCTGTGGTTAGAGCAACACGGACTGCCACTCGCT
Source organism: Lyroderma lyra (assembly GCA_004026885.1). NCBI lineage: Eukaryota > Metazoa > Chordata > Mammalia > Chiroptera > Megadermatidae > Lyroderma > Lyroderma lyra. The sequence goes on along the minus strand of PVJL010010575.1, from coordinate 22,427 downwards.
TGGAGGTGGCTGGGGCCAGCAGGGGGTCATCTAGTTCATTTCACAGAAGGGAAACTGAGGCCCCAAGCAGCAGGAAGGACATAGCCTGTGCTGGGCTCTTTCCCTTGGGTTGTCTCATGCGGCACCTCGGGGCCCGCAGGGGGTGCATGTCTTTGTCCCTGAGTTTGCAGATGTGGAAACGGAGGCTCAGAGAAGCAGAGTGACTTATCTAGGGTCACATAACCAGTGAGAGCAGGGCTGGGCCAGGAAGTCGTGTCTCAGCCTCCTGTCCTAGGCCCCAGCGCAGAGCTGGCTTTGCGCTCCTTGGGTCTCAGACTTCTGCAGGCCGCTGGGCCGACGCTTATCACCCGTGCCCTGTCTGCAGGCAGCCGGGCCCTGCCTTGTCGGCCGGAGGGGTCCGGGGGCGTCTCCCTCTGCACCAGAGTTTTCTTTTTTGCTAACACAGAGTGGAACCGCTTAAACCCTGCCTGTCGCAGGCTCTGTTAGGGAGGGCAAGTTTCAAGATGGCAGAACTACAAGGAAGAGGCCCAGATTTTAGCAGGAGGGCAGTGGGGCGTGCATGGTTCTAGAATGAGGACGTGAGTTTCCTTTCCTGGAGCTCCTGGGAGGCAGCAGACGTGTCTGAATCCTGGCCCCGCAGTGCCTCCCGCCTCGGGGTCTTGCTTCCTCCCCTTTTTTGGGTAAAGGGACCCTAAGTCCTGCTCCGCCCATGTTCATCCTGGTTACCCAGTCACCTGCATCCTGTCTGGCCGAGTTAGTGTTTGTCCCCGACAACAGCATCCCAGCCTGGATGCCCTGCACAACAGTGTGATCCCACTCAGCCTGCAGTGCGCAGCGGTGGGAATTCAGGAGGCCGGGGGCAGGCCCGTGACAGCCCCTGGAGGGATGGCGTGGACGTGGCCTCCTCTGGGACAGGGAGGACCAGGCCTAGGAGATGGTGGCAGCCGTGTCCCCTGCCCTGCGGTGGGAGCGGACGCACCCGAGCCGCCCTGCCCTTCCCCCCCCCGTGTCCCCAGCTACATCTACTGGACCGAGTGGGGTGGCAAGCCGAGGATCGTGCGGGCCTTCATGGATGGGACCAACTGCATGACGCTGGTGGACAAGGTGGGCCGGGCCAACGACCTTACCATCGACTACGCTGACCAGCGTCTCTACTGGACCGACCTGGACACCAACATGATCGAGTCGTCCAACATGCTGGGTGAGCGGGGTGCAGCCCCGGGCACCTCTCGGCCCCCTCTGACTTGGGAGTCCCCAGGCCCCCCATGAGGGGTGGGGCACCCTGAGTGCTCATCCAGCTCGCCCTCTCCCGAGGGTTGTCCCTTTCTACTTGGGGCCATTGCTGTAGGCCCAGGTGACTGCTGTTTGCTGCACACCTCTGAGAGCTGGGTCCCAGCTCAGCCCTGATCTAGGACTCTGATTTGACACTACACCACATGGCCTGGGTTGATGGGGCAACTGAGGCTCAGGGAAGTGACAGGACCTGGGTATGGTCACAGAGCCCCCAGCTCAGACCCCGACGGGGCACCCGTGCTGTCGCTGACACCCGCCCGTGTGTCTCCACGCAGGTGAGGAGCGGGTTGTGATCGCCGACGACCTCCCCCACCCCTTCGGCCTGACGCAGTACAGCGATTACATCTACTGGACCGACTGGAACCTGCACAGCATCGAGCGGGCCGACAAGACCAGTGGCCGCAACCGCACCCTCATCCAGGGCCACCTGGACTTCGTGATGGACATCCTCGTGTTCCACTCCTCCCGCCAGGACGGCCTCAATGACTGCGTGCACAACAACGGGCAGTGCGGGCAGCTGTGCCTGGCCGTCCCCGGAGGCCACCGCTGCAGCTGTGCCTCCCACTACACCCTGGACCCCAGCAGCCGCAACTGCAGCCGTGAGTGCCTCGCTTTGCCCCTGCACCTCACCCCCACGCTCGCTCTGACGCCGTTGGTACACGTGGACTGTTGGGCAGGTCGTGCACTGCACACGCTGCGTAAGGCCACCTGGAGGCCTGGGCCCCCGGCCGGCACGTTCCGTAGTGAGGATCTTAGTACATGAAAACCAGTCGTGGGGGAGCGTCCTCACTTAGGGAGGCGGGCGCTGCTCTAAATGCTTTCTACGGCATTCGCTTCGTCCTCAGGCCTGTGAGGAAGGAAGGGTCGCTGTCCCCATTGCAGATGCATAGTCACCCATGCAAGGTCACACCGTGGGTGGGGTTTGAACCAGGTTTGACTCCAGGCAGGCTGGCTCCGGGGACCCTGCTCTTGACTCCGTGCCACGTGGCCTCGCATTCCCTCATGTAATGCTCACACTGACCCTCTGAGCCAGGGAGGCCTTTTTAAAAAGTTCCCCTTTCAGTGATGAAAAAGCGAGGCTCCAAGAGCCGAGAGCCACTTTCCCGTGGGCCACAGGAAGAACAGGTGTGTCCTGTTGGTGGGCTTTCCTCCTGTGATGTCAGCAGAGGGCCCGTAGTTCAGCCTCTGCGTAGCGTGTGATAGTCTGTAAAGCTCTTTGTCACCTAGCGCCTGGTCTGAGGCTTACACAGCCCTGGGTGTCAGGAGGGCCGGTCCTCGTTATGATGGTGGATAAGGGACCAGGGTTAGGGGCTTGTTCGAGGCTCCAAGGTGGTACACAGTGGGCCCCAGTGCTGTGCTCCCTTTGTCCTGTTGTCCTTGCCCCCTGTGGGATATAACCTTGAAGGATCAGGTGGAGGTGCAGGTCACCTATCGCCTGGAGAGGACACCTGTGACTCAGGTCCCCGCACCTGTAGCCAGCAGACTCAGGCCCATGACTTGCCTTCATACTGACAGTGGCTGTGACTGGTGGCCTCCTGCATGTCCAGTTTCTGCACCTGGGCAGCTTTGCTCACGGACACCCCTGAGGAGCGTCTCCTCCTGGTGTCACTGTTCAGTCCATAACGTTCTCAGCAATTCCCTTGAGCACATAGAGGCATGTGACCCATCATCCGAGCGTGACGTACACACGTGGGTGCTCACAGCTGTTTCCTTCCTTCCCTCTTCAGTCTTGATAACTTAAAAATGAATCCATGTCTATTTTTTAAAAAGCACCTGCACTCATAAAATGTTGAAACAACGCAGATGTGTAACAGGAGGCGTGAAATTGCTCATGATCCACCCCTGAGACGTAGCTTTATGTGCTTCCGGCCTTTTCCCCACGTCCCTCTGCTGGGTGCACATACGGATCAACTCTCCGCAATGAAGTGGAATGCCAGCCCCCCACCCCACCCCCGACTCCCTCCCCGTCTCCCGGGTGCTGACGTGTGGCCCCCATCTGTTTGCCCCACCCTAGCGCCTAGCACCTTCTTGCTGTTCAGCCAGAAGAGTGCCATCAGCCGGATGGTCCCGGATGACCAGCACAGCCCTGATCTCATCCTGCCCCTGCACGGGCTGAGGAATGTCAAGGCCATTGACTACGACCCACTGGACAAGGTCATCTACTGGGTGGATGGGCGCCAGAACATCAAGCGAGCCAGGGATGATGGGACCCAGGCAAGTGGGGGTGTTGGGAGGTGTGGGGGTACCTCCGTGAGGAGCTCGCCTGGGCTGTCTCCAGGCTCTGCCCCCATTCCTTAGCGGTGGGTGGGGGGTGTCCACAGAGCACAGTTTGGGGTAAGCAGTGATTGGGGCTCCGGTTAGGTCATTGTGGCGTATACCCTTAGGTTGTGGATATACATAGAAACTGGATTTTGGACTTTTTGAAGTAATTGTGCATGGGGGGAGGGGTTGAACCCCATGGGATTTTTTTCTTTCTGCAGAGGTTTTGTGCAGAGTAGATGATATTGCCTATTTTGGATTTGCTTTTATTTCATAGGAATTATATAATCAGTTTGCTGTAATGCAATGTGTGTGTTCTAAAGATCACCACACTTATGCCAAGTGCTCATGGGAGAAGGGGGGCTGGGGCACAACACTCCAAACCCTGTCGCTGACCCCCTCACCAAGAGGAACTAATGATACAGCAGTGCCTTTGGGCCATTCAGTGGCTCAGGACATAAGTGCTGCAGTGCAGCTGGCATCGTCTTGAAGGGACCTGAGGGTGGCTGAGGACGCAGGCAGCGGAAGCTTGCAGCCTGTGGGCGTTGGTGCCACGGCGTGGTGCGGATTGTCCGGTGTGGACGTGGGGGCGCACGGGGAGGCAGAGCGTGTCGGGGCTGCTGTTTGTGTCGTGCCGCTTGGCTCTGTGCCGGCGCATTCGCCCAGTGCGACATCTGCCTCCTACTCGATTGCTCTGCATACGTCACTGCGTTGGAGCACGGCTGCGCTTTCAAAATGTAGGTTCCAGCAGAACTGACGGCTTCTCTGTGTCAGGTTGGTGGCCGATTCCAGGAAGGACATTCTCACCACAGCCCCGGGGCACACCCGGCACCCCCACGGGGCAGGGAACTGTGCCTGGCATCTGTCCCCTCAGTGCGGGATTGAGGACAAAGACGCCTTTTACAAAAGCTACAGAAGCAGACGGTCTCTTTCTCAATCCGGTGGTCAGTGCAGGGGCCTATGTCATCATGGTGATACGACAGCGATGCAGAGAACGGCTCTTCGGCATTTTCGTGTCTGTAAAATACCTTTTGTGGTTTCTTCCCTTGAACTGGACGCCAGTGCTGTCTGGATGGGCTGGCTGTCACTTTCAACAAAGTCCTTCATCCGGCAAGCATGGGACCCGTTAAAACGGGTCACCCTCTGGGGTCCGTGCCCTGAGCCATGGAGCTGGGGCAGCCGTGACCGTCCTCTCTGTGGACGCGGAGGGTTTCTTTCATCCTGCTCAGTGCAGGTGACAGTCACCATGAGTCCTCTGGAGAATGAGGAAGTGTTAATTGATGGACTGTGATTGCCCTGCTGAGAACAGTACAGGGTGCAAATTGCCTTTTAGTCTCATCTGGGCGAAGAAAGAACCATTTCGGAGCATTTTTCTGGGTTTCCGCTTAATTTGCAAACACAGTTCCCTCCTGCATCTCTGGCTGAGCTCCAGCTTCTTTTGGGGGTGCGGGGGCACCCTGCCCAACCCTGAAGGATGATGTTTTAAATTCTTATCTACTTGGCTAAGTTTTCTTCCCTATTTGTTTTTTATTTTCGTATTACGGTCCGTAGACATCACATAACGTTTACCCTTTTAACCTTTTTCAAGTGTGTGGCTCAGTGGCGTTAAGCACGTTCACTCTGCTGTGTAGCCATGGCTACCACTCACCCCCAGAACTTTCCATCTTCCCAAACTGAAGCTCCATTCCCCTCCCAGCCCCCGGCACTCACCACCCAGCTGACTCTTTGTCTCTGCGAATTTGGCTGCTCTAGGTCCGTCGTGCAAGTGGAATCACGCCCTTAGAAAATCGCGTGTCTTTCTGTGACAGGCTTCTTTCACTCAGCTTGACATCCTCCAGGTTCATCCATGTTGTAGCACGTGTCGGCGTGTCCTCCCTCCTTAAGGCTGAGTAAGATGCCGTGTGTCCCTGCGTTCTGGGCACCGCGGCGCCATGTGGCACTCTGCACTGCCTGGGAGGGGCGTGTTCACTATGGTACTCAGTAGGGTTCTAGCTAGAAATTTTGCATTAGCCTAAGCATTGTTATTTATGTTAAATTGGGGTTCAGGTTTTGTAAAACTGGCCAGCCCTGGGGAGGGAGGTGGGTGGCCTATTCCTTCACACTGTGGTTGTCAGCTGGCGGTTCGGATAACTCGTGTCCCAAAGTCTGGCCTTAGGCTCGGCGGCTCCCACAGCCTCACCTGGCCCTGTACCCTGCTCACCGGGCCTTGTGCCCCTGGCCTCTCCCTTAGGGGCGAAGGTGGTGACAGGTTAACATCTGTTCTGTGGATACACGTCCTGGCACCCTACATTTAGAAAAACAAGAGTTGCGGGTCTTCATCCAAAAGTGTGAGTGAGTCCAAGAAAATAGTCAGAAGGAGAGAAGATGTCGCAAGAAGGGGCCTGTGGTCCGGGGCGACGGTTCAGCCGTCAGGCGTGGGAGTCGGACCCCGAGAGCGTGAGAGTGCTTGGTTTGGGTGGCGGATGGCGGGGCCGATGGATCCTCTGATGGGTGGGCCTGGCGTCACGCTGTTCTGGAGGCTGTTGTAGAAATTGCTGTTTCAGCCAAGTGGCATGTGGGTCGGAGCCCACTTGGCAGGTTGGAAGTTTGCCTTCGGCCTAGACCGCAGCGCTGAGGCCTCGTGCTCCCTTCCCACTGTCTTACAGCCCTTCGTGCTGACCTCTCTGAGCCAGAGCCAAAACCCGGACAGGCAGCCCCATGACCTCAGCATCGACATCTATAGCCGGACGCTGTTCTGGACGTGCGAGGCCACCAACACCATCAATGTCCACCGACTGAACGGGGACGCCATGGGCGTGGTGCTCCGTGGGGACCGTGACAAGCCGAGGGCCATCGTTGTCAATGCCGAGCGAGGGTGCGAGGCCGAAGGGGCGGGCACCGGGGGGTGGGGGGCTGCGTCCCGCTGGGGGGTGCTGGGAGGCCCTTTGGTGAACGGCGGCCTCTCGGGCTGGGAGGAGTTTCCACCCCTGACCTCTGATCTATCAGGGGGCCCCCCAGGGTCCCCACCACAGCAGCCAGAGCAGGACGCGGACACTAAGTCATTCACAGACGGTCCCTCCATGGAGGCAGGGACTTAGCCGCTGTGGCGGCAGGTGGCTCGAGTATTAGTCCCTGTGGCTGTCGTAACAAGTGACCACAGACGGCGGTCTTAGAACAATAGAGGTTTATCCTCTCCCTGCCGGAGACCAGAGGCCCACGTCAAGTGTGGGCAGGGCCAGCCCCCTCCACGTGCTGCGGGGGAGGGTCCTTCCTGTCCCCCAGGCTTCTGGGGGCTCTGCGTCCCTCCTCTTTAAGGGCACTTTCATTAAATTTAGGGTTCACCCTAACCCAGGATGGCCTCATCTTGATGCTGAATTCCATCAACTGAGACCCTGTTTTTAAATAAGCTCACATTCTGAGGTTCTGGAGGGGCATGGATTTGGGGGGTACACCATTCCTGGGGGCCGGGGCCGCTCTGAGCGGTGCTGTGCAGGCTGGGTCCCCGCTGAGGAGAGGCAGGCCGCAGCGCCTGTCCCTCACCTGCCCCCGCCTGCCTGCCGCAGGTACCTGTACTTTACCAACATGCAGGACCGCGCAGCCAAGATCGAGCGCGCGGCCCTGGACGGCACCGAGCGCGAGGTCCTCTTCACCACGGGCCTCATCCGCCCCGTGGCCCTGGTGGTGGACAACAGGCTGGGCAAGCTCTTCTGGGTGGATGCAGACCTGAAGCGCATCGAAAGCTGCGACCTGTCAGGTACGTGCCCTGGGCGTCCCCGGGACTGGGTCCCTCGGCAGGTCACAGGTGGCCTTCCCAGGGACTCCCAGACTTCTTGTCATCAGTAACAGTGGTAGCAGCAGCCATAGTTGTCAGGGACATAAGTGAGTGGACACGGGGCTTCCTGTATACCTCATAGGCCCACCAAGAGTTCCTGTATGTAGGACCCACACAACACCCGCGTAGCCGAGGCCGATGAGGTTCGGGGAGGGTCCCACAGTGTGGGGTAGAGCAGGAGTCCGACCCCAGCCTCTGCCCCCAGCCCAAGCTCACAGTGGGCCGCCTTAGTCCAGGAAGCCCCTGGACTGCAAAGGGGCGAGTCGGACCCTTAGGGGCTTTTCTTCCATATGGTGGGTGGGATGGGTGACTGGGGTCCCTGTTTCAGCCCGTGCCCCCCAGGTCGGCCCACGCGGGAGCAGGGTGTCTGAGGGCTGGTCTCTGATCTGCGTGATTCTGGGGAGTCTGCCCCAGGCTCCCTGGTAGCCCTCCGATCTCCTGAGTCAAGCGTGGACCGAACTACCAGGGCCACCTCAGAGGACACTTGTCCCACTTGCAGGGGCCAACCGCCTGACCCTGGAGGATGCCAACATCGTGCAGCCCGTGGGCCTGACCGTGCTGGGCAAACACCTCTACTGGATCGACCGTCAGCAGCAGATGATTGAGCGCGTCGAGAAGACCACCGGGGACAAGCGGACACGCGTCCAGGGCCGTGTTGCCCACCTGACTGGCATCCACGCCGTGGAGGACATCAGCCTGGAGGAGTTCTGTATGTGGGGGGCAGGCAGCGGTGTATGTGTGGGGGGATCCCCACGGCACAGCGACCCCAGAGCCGTCTCCCTTTGGGAAGGATATGTTTTCCTTCTGGCCATCAGCTGGACGCCGCTCTGGGCTCCGGGAGGTCACCCTCAGGTCCTCACCCCGTGCTTCCCTCCGTCTCAGAGACAGAGCCGAATCTCTGTGACGTCCTCCTCCACCACCAGCTGGGGAACCTGCTTTCAGGGGCCTGTGATTAGATTCGGCCCGTCTTGAGACTGGCCTCCCTCTTGATTAACTCCAGCAATTAAGTGATCTTAATTACACCTGCAAAGCCATGGGCCGGTAGCGCATCACAGAAGCGTTAGGATGCCCGTGATTGGCCCCTTACACCACCCTCAGCACAGTCATGGTTACCGGGTGTCGTGGCCTTCAGAATGGCTGGCCTAGAGGTCAGGATGGTCAGCAGCGAGCCCATTCCTGTCCAGACCTGTTGGTGTCGGCAGCAGGCCAGGTGTGCTGGCTGGCAGCTCCTCAGACCTGGGGGACCAGAGGGCCAGGGAACGTTTAGTGTGCAGAGATGAGGGTGGAAATGGGGGATGTCCCCGTGAGCACTGATGTGCAGTGTCTCAAGTGACAGTGGAGGGGGTTCCTCATTCTGAGCAAGGGCAGGGAATCCTGTGTTTATCGGGGACGTGGGCCACCCAGCCTACTTCCCCACAAAATCCCACAGCGGAACTCCAGCCCAGGTGGCATGATGCAGCCTGCGGTCACAGCTAGATTTTGTGAATAAAGCCTTATTGGAGCTCAGCCACACCCACTGCTGTGTGCGTCATTCGTGGCGGCTGCCTTGGCATTACAGCTGGCGGACTTGAGGGGTTGTGACGGATAGCCGGGCCTGCAAAGCCAAAATTATTTACTTTCTTGTTCAAAGAAAAAGCTGGCTGACCCCTGCTCTACAGGGTGCCATTGTAAGGACAGCTAATCCTTGAGGTTGAGGAAGGACACTGGGTGATTTTTCAGTGGGGGTGTGGGGTGGGGGGCAGAATGCTTTCTGTCATTTCCTCTGACCCGAGGGAGGCCAGCCACCCACCCAGGGTCCTTTCTGTCACTGAGGTGTTAGATGCATTGCTAGTAGAATTGAAATCTGCAAGTTCCCCAGGGATTCACCAACCTGTGCGTCTTAGTTTTCTGTAGCCACTGTAACAAATCACCACAAACCAGGTAACTTAAAGCAACAGAAATGTGTTCTTCCACAGTTCTGGAGGCCGGAAGTCTCCTCCCTCTGGAGACTCAGCGAGGGGATGGTTCTTTGCCTGTTCTGCTTTCTGGTGGTTGCAGGCATTCTGTGGCCTCATTGCTCCCATTTCTGTGTCTGTCATCACATGGTCTTCTTGCCTGTGTCTTTTATAAGGACACTTGTTATTGGATTCAGGGCTGACCCAGATAATCCAGAACGACCTCATCTCCAGATCCTTAACTAGATTATATCTGCAGAGACCCCTTTTCCAAATCAGGTCATACTCACAGATTCTGGTGTTAGGATGTGGACATACCTTTTTGGGGGCCACCACTCAGCCCACTATGCCACAAGAGGCAGGCAGGCAATATAGAGCGACGGTTGTGGGCACAGTGAGAGCTGGTGCCGATGGGCTGGGGAGTGATATTGGGCAAATTCTCTTAACTGCTTTCAGCCTCCATGTCCTCATCTGCAAAAGTAGTGTCACTAGGAACAGACTCTGTAGGCTGTCCCAGGGTTTAAGTGGGAGGATCTGTAGGGACCTGGCCTACAGGAGTGCCAATTCCTGTGAGTTCTCACCTGGCCCTCATCCCCACCACCAACCGGGTTGTAGTCCTGAGGTGGGAAGCAGAACCTGACCCTTGCCTCCTATTGTCTCTGCAGCAGCCCACCCTTGTGCCCGGGACAATGGCGGCTGCTCCCACATCTGCATTGCCAAGGGTGATGGGACACCACGGTGCTCGTGCCCAGTGCACCTTGTGCTCCTGCAGAACCTGCTGACCTGTGGCGGTAGGTGTGACCTCAGTGCTTCCTGTTGGGAAGCTGGACAGGGACTTGATTTCTCTTCCTGCTGGTCACTGCCTAGTATCCTTTTTACAATCACAGTGGCATCCGATCTTCAAAGCAGACTGTTGCTTTGTTTGCTAGAGTGTCTTTTCAGGGCTATGAATTTCCCTCTAAGCACTGCTTTTGCTGCATCCCACACATTTTGATAGGTTGTATTTTAATTTTCAGTTCAAATATTTTTTAATTTCTCCTGTGACTTCTTTTTTTGGCCCATGTCTTATTTAGAAGCGTGTGTGTAATCCCCAAATAGTTGGGGATTTTTCCAGCTGTCTTTCTGTTACTGATTTCTAATTTAATTCCTCTGTGGTCTGAGAGCAGACATTGTGACAAAAAAGATTTTTATCTTTTTAGGTTTGTTCAGGTATGTTTTATGGCCCACCCTGTGTCTGTTTTGTTGACTATTCCATGTGAGCTTGAGAAAAATGTGTCATCAGCTGTTGTTGGGTGGAATTTACTTATAAACATCCATTAGATCCAGTTGATTGACAGTTCAGGTTGTCTGTATCTTTCCTGACTGCCTGCTTGCTCTGTCAGTTACTGACAGCCCCCTCCTCTGTGCCCGTCTGCATCCCAGCCTCCAGAACAATGCCATTCACTGAGTGCTACTGCACGTCTGGTTGTCACTTGGCCTGTGCTGAGGGTGTTGACTCTCAGGGGGTGAATGGACCCACCATGGTCACCTGGTGGAAGGTGGCCCCAGATTGGTCCTTTGCTATTTCAGCTCAGCACCTGCACGTGACTCCCTGTATCTGGGAGCCTTCCCCCCCACCCTTGGCTCCCCATGCGGTGTCCTGGCCCTCCTGCCTTTCTTTAGCCCACTAAGGTGCCCAGGTTCTCTCCCAGCCCCCACTGTGCCCCTGGGCATGCCCATGGCCAGCTGCAGAGTCCCAGCTCACTGCTTCAGCCACCCAGCCATGTAACAGGTAGGTGCTGACCACCTGCTTTCTGACCTCTGGCTCCTGACCGGGTGCAGTGGACACTCAGGCGTGGTCAGGCCACTATGCACATAGATGCTATGCGCGTCTGACAGCTGGGGCTAGGGCCCAAGGCAGACAAAGGTGTGGCTGCAGCAGAAGGGGCCATCAAGACCCTAGAGAAGGGGGTCTGCCCCTGCTTCCCAGCGGTCACAGCCAAGTTCCCAGCCCAGAGCGTTTTCCCACTGTACTTGGTGTACTGCTTGCTGCTTAAAGTTCAGGGTTCCAGTCAGCCTCTTTTGCTGCCACAATGGAAAGAAAAAAAAAACAACAAAGAAAATTTTATTACCCAGACTTTCATCTTACGCGGGGCTGGGTCAGCCGACCAGACACACGACCGTGGAGACCACCTGGGTCAGCACCCTATGGGCATCGCCCAGGCGAGGCTGCGAGTGATGGTGTTTCTGTCTTCCCCAGAGCCTCCCACCTGCTCCCCCGACCAGTTCGCCTGTGCCACAGGGGAGATCGACTGCATCCCTGGGGCCTGGCGCTGCGATGGCTTCCCCGAGTGTGACGACCAGAGCGATGAGGAGGGCTGTCCCGTGTGCTCGGCTGCCCAGTTCCCCTGCGCGCGAGGCCAGTGCGTGGACCTGCGACTGCGATGCGATGGGGAGGCTGACTGCCAGGACCGCTCCGACGAGGCGGATTGCGATGGTGAGGCCCCGCCCACACAGGCCCCGCCCCTGATCGGCCCCACCCAGAATCCCCCCTCCCTGGAGCAATGCAGTTAGTTCCCCTGGAGCCACTTGTCCTGCTCCCCAGGATGCCCAGCGGGGCTCCCTCTGGCCACACCGGGTAGGATCTTTGTCAAACCTTCACTTGGAGCAGAATCTCCAGATCCTCCTCAGCCTGGCCCAACGAGGAAAACCCTGTCGTTTGCTGCCAACCTGCCCTGCCAAGCCGTTTGGCCTGCAGGAGGACTATGAGTCCATCTTGCCTTCCCTCATTTGGTCAAGAGTTTTACAGAAGTCCAAGGCAAATCCAGTAGGTGGCCCCATTTCCATGGCTTACACCTCGGCAAATCCCCACCCCAGAAGACAGTGCCGCCCTCCACCGGGCCGTCGTGAGGTGACGCTTACCCCGCGTGGTTTCTAGCACCCCACTGCGCCAGCAGTGACAGAGATTAGCTTGGTCATCCCAGGTCCCCTGTGACCAGCGGGGTCTTCCTTTAGACCTTGACAACGGTACTGTGAGCGCTGTGTCTCCCTCTGGAGTTTTCCTTTTACCCATGACCTGTTTGGTTGGTTCGGGGCCCATGTTGTCAGCTCCATGGCCCCATGACTGCCACTTAGCTGTTAATGGGTCACTCGTACTGCCTCCCCCATAGCCACCGGGTTCTGTTCTTAGGTCACCACCCACCACCCCACTTTATGGCGCACAGCGATTTTGTGGACGAGGGGGACCTGGGGGTCATGTCCCTAGATGTTTCTGTGATGCTGCAGTTGTTAAGACTTTTCAGCGGATAAACACTGTGCGAGTTTGAAGGAGGCTGTGGAACCAGGGCTTGGTACCCTGGCCTGGGGGCCAGCTCCGTTCTGCAGTTGGAGCCCAGACCTTTGTTGTTGGATGGTGGGCAGGGAGCCACACTGAGCCCTCCGACGACGACTCTGAATTCACGGTCCCCTCCTTGCAGCCATCTGCCTGCCCAACCAGTTCCGCTGTGCCAGTGGCCAGTGCGTCCTTATCAAACAGCAGTGCGATTCCTTTCCTGACTGCATCGATGGCTCCGATGAGCTCATGTGCGGTGAGCTGGACGCCCACAGAGGGTGGGGGGGTCTCCCCAGGTGCTGGGGTTTTGCCCCAGAAGTGTGGGATCTAGAGGAAGGAAATATGCTTGGGGCCGTGTTCAAGGGGGCTAGGAGGTTCAAGGGGCCTAGTGCTCCCGAGTACTTGGCTTTGAAGGGTGGGGCAGGGACGCCTTCCTGGAGGTGGTGGCAGCTGCGAGGCTGAGCTGGGAGGGAGAGGGGGAGACTGTGAGCTCTGAGGCATTTTGACTGGGACAGAGGTGCAGAGTGAGGTCCCCTTGATTGTGCCAGGCCAGGCCCGAGTGCAAAGCATCTTGCTTCTGCCCAGCAGCAAGATTATCCCTGCCGGCGGGTGGGGAGGTGTGCCTAAGCTGAGTTAGGGCCAGGACTTTAGCTTCCATCCTGTCTGAATCAAAGTCTACCTTTTAAGGCCTGGTGACTTTGATAGTGGACCAAGTTCAAGGAGCACCCCCACCTGGCAGTTGCAAGCAACCATAGGGCCCCCAGAAGGACCCCTGAGTGCTCCTTTGCAGCCTTGAGCTGGCTCCTGGCTTTGCGGGTTGGGCCCTGTCACGCTCTGCCCCTCACAGTGCCCCAACTCAGGATTTCTGTGGGACTAAGTGAGCCCTGACGGCCCTGGGCCCTCTGCATGGGTGGAGTCCACTGCTACACAGGCTGGGAGATAGCAGGCTCCGTCTGCCTGTCCCACTCCTGTGGTCAGCTCCTCATAACCAGCTCAGGGGGGCCTCCTGGCCCAGTCCCTCACTCCTGGAAGCGTCATATACACACTTCCAGCTGCCACCGAGAGCCCCTGGCAAAGGAGTGGGGGTGAACATGAGGCTACTGTGGGGGAGTCACCACTGAGGGGCTGCTGGGATGAAGGTAGAGTTTAGCCAGGCAGAGCAGGAGGAGGGGGCTCCCCAGCCTCCCAGGGTCTCCCTTCCTGCCCTCCATCAGCGGTGCTGGGCCCGGGCAAAACCAGCTCCTCCAGGGCACACGGTGTCCCCCCAACAGGTGCCTTCTCCTTCGCAGTTACCGTTGACCACCTCTTCCTGTCTGTCCCCCGACAGAAATCACCAAGCCGCCCTCAGATGACACCCCGGCCCATAGCAGTGCCATCGGGCCGGTCATCGGCATCATCCTCTCGCTCTTCGTCATGGGCGGGGTCTACTTTGTCTGCCAGCGTGTGGTGTGTCAGCGCTACACAGGGGCCAGTGGGCCCTTCCCGCACGAGTACGTCAGTGGGACACCCCACGTGCCCCTCAATTTCATAGCCCCAGGAGCCTCACAACATGGTCCCTTCACCGGTAAGGAGCCTGAGACGTGCAGGGGCCCTGGGCAGAGGTGGGGAGAGCAGTCTCGGCGGGGTTCGGGGTGAGTGGATCAGGAACACTGACTCGCCGTGGCCCTCGCCGTGCACGTGGCAGACATGGCCAATCGATCACAGCTCTCAGGCTCTCCTGCTGAGCCTGTCCCGAGCATCACAGTCCTTCACGACACAGACCTGTCCTTTGGCCTTGGAGGTGTGGGGACAGCTCTGGATTTCACCTTCAGTATTCTCGTGGGGCACGTCTTGAGTCATCTGTGTGGGGCCAGCTGGGTTCTCTGCAGCACCGTGGGGGAGTCAGAGCAGTTTGGCCCTGAGTGCAGGGGGGTGGGCCACTAGGAACCCAAACATCCACGTGTGCAGGTGCCCAGGCCGCACCGTCGGGCTGCACCACACTGGTTCATGGCACAGTGTGTGGGGTCAGTCAGTGCTGAGCCTGAGAGGGTCACTGAGGTCAGCTCCAGGGCCACCTTGGGGATTGCCCAGTGCCTGCCCAGCCCTGGGCCCCTCTCTTTCATCTTGATGCCCTGCCCAGAGCCAGCCTTGTTGGGATTCTGACGTCTGTGTGCAGACGATACCTAATTCTTCTTGAAGGAGTCGGGGTGTCAGGGGTTTTGCAAGAGCTCCGAGAGGCCCGAGGCAGTGGCATGGTCACTGTTGCAGCGGTCCCCGGAGCGCGGACCCTGTCTGTGCTGGGTGGCTCTGTGCTGAGACCCTCTGAGTCCCTGCCCACAGGTTCACAGTGGCCCCTTCGGGAGGCGCTGTGTGTCTCCCCGTTACAGCTGAGGCTCGCCTGGTGGTGGTTGGAGGGCCTGGGGTGGGGGTGGGGGGCAGACGCACCTCAGACCAGCCTTACCCACCTGAACTTGGGTCTCAGGGGTGGCTGGAGCCAAAGAGAGCCCCCACCCATCTGTGGGGTGCCCCAGCTCTGACCTGCCTTGCCCCCTCACCTGGCAGGCATCTCATGCGGCAAATCCATGATGAGCTCTGTGAGCCTGATGGGGGGCCGGGGCGGGGCGCCCCTCTACGACCGGAACCATGTTACCGGAGCCTCATCCAGCAGCTCATCCAGCACCAAGGCCACACTGTACCCACCGGTGAGTGGGGGGCAGGAGGAAGCCTGGCCGACTAGATGCCCCCCCACCAGTGGCTGGCCTGGGGACACTTCTTAGGACCCCAGGAATTCTAGAATTATTAGCTATTCCAGTTCTCAGAATGGTGGGAGTGCTGACTTTTCTTCCCCACCAGACCTGTCATTTTTCTCTTTAGTGACATTGTTTTCAATTCAGGAAAGGCCCCTTCTGGGAGCTTCCTGGTGGTGTAGTGGCTAAGGCTTCAGCGCTCTCACCGCTGTGGCCTGGGTTCGATTCCTAGCCGGGGAACCACCCAAAAAAAAGGGGGGGGGCACTTCTTTCTTCCTACGGACAGGCTGACGAGATGTGCCATTTTAAATGCAACAGGAAACAATGGTCCTGTCCTGTTTCAGACGGTTGGTGTGGTCAGCCTGGTCTCACCGGGCCGGTCAGGGCAGGCACCCTGGGCCCTATGCATGCCTGCTTCCACGACCTTCACGGGGTGACAGCTGTTTCCATGCGGGTCCTGGGAGTGTGGGCCTCCTGAACCCAGTCTGCCCCACGCTCTGGGAGGAAACTGGGGCGGGCAGGTGGGTGGCCGGGCCACGTAGCTGCATGGGGCTACTGTGACCAATGCTTGTTCTCCTCAGATCCTGAACCCGCCACCGTCCCCCGCCACAGACCCCTCCTTGTACAACATGGACATGTTCTACTCTTCAAACATTCCCGCTCCCGCCAGACCATACAGGTACGGGGTCCCCGCACAGCCCCGGCACGCCATGCTTTGCTGAACCTCCCGATAGGCCTGTGGTGGGGAGGGGCCTTATCCCCCTTTCCTAGGAGAGGAGATCCGGGGAGGGGTCCAGGGCGCCGATGGACACGTATTGGGGCCGCGGTTCCCCTGCCTCTCCTGGCCCTCGGACCACCTGGGGCTGCCCCCAGACACCAGCGCTCCGGGCCTGCGTGTTGAGGCCAGAAGCTCACCAGATCCCACGTTCTGAGCGGGCTCCTAAGCCGAGACAGGCAGACGGGGCCTCGAAAGGTGCCAGCAGGGGTTCCCACCTGGGCATGACAGGGCCCCACCGCCCGGGGAGACTGATGCACGGGGGCCCAGGCTCTGGGGCCTGGCTGAGTCTGAGTCCCGCCATGGGACCCTGGCAGTGACGCCACAAAGATCACATCCACTTCTGCCTGAGAGCTGGCATGCCACCTGCCTCTCGGGCCTTGACAGGATGGTTCTTTCTGGCTACCAGGGCCTCTTCGAGCCTGAGATTCCTACAGGCCTGTTTAGCCCCCCAAGTTGTTCATATTGGGGTTGCAGGCCCTGCCTCTCTGGGTTGGGGAGGGGGCACTTGAGAATGCTGCGAAGTGGGATTCCGGATGCTGACCTGTGCCCGAGGCCCTGTCAGAGCCAGTGTTGGGCGGTGGTGAACCTGACCTTCAACCCCGTGGTCTCAGCCAGCAGGGCCCTTCCCCAGGTATACTGGGCCCCTCCCCAGGTATACTGGGCCCCTCAGCCTCGAATGAGCTACCTGATGGGGCGGGTGCATGGTGGGCCCAGGCCAGGCTGGCCCCTGCCTAGAGATGGGGCTTGGGCACATCCCCAGTCTGCCCCAGGTGGAGGCAGGAGCCGGCGTTGAGGCCCCTCAGCCTCCTGGGTCCGTGGCACCTTGGTGACTCTGAGTGAGGTGCTTCCTGCCCTCTGGTGGCCGTTTTGGGAACTCCAGGGCCTGCCAGGGGAGCGGTGCAACCTCAGGAGAGGCACACCTCTTGATTGGTCACTTCCCCGTCCAAGAACCTGCAGTGAGTGGCTCAGGGTCATGGTCTGTCCCCAGCACCCTCATTGGCTGCTGTCCCCAGGGCTGTCGCATCCACACCAGCCAGGCCAGGCTCCTCAGTCTCTGGAACATCCCATGCTTTGTTGGTTCCGTCCTGATTTTGGTGTCTCCTCGGATACCTCTCCCTCACCTCCCCTGCTGTCTGTTGGGGTCCCTTCCTGCTCTTGGGGTTCGGTGCAGCGTATCCTCCAGCTGTATTTTTCTCAGCTAAAGGCACCCCTTGCTGGTCCTTGGGTGCTGGCTCCTCCTTCCTGCCTCCTGTGAGCCCCACTGTGGCTGGGCCTGGGGCTCTTAAACACAGCATGATCCCAACCCCAGACTCAGGCCATGTGGTGGCCCAACACAGGATGTCAGGGTGCAGGACATGCCTGGGAGGTGATGTCATCGTGGGGGACCGCTGGGTGGTATCTCCGGGGTCAAGTTGCTTTAATTCAGGATGGGACCATTCCAGACCAATAGGTCTGCGACGTTGACAGTAATTACACGAGGGGGGACGGCTGCCTAGCACTTTCTGGGTCAGGCCCTGTTTCTTGCACGTTCCAGGCAGGATCTCCTTTAATCAATGAGAAACTGAAGCTCAGAGAGGCTAAGTAAGTTCCCCAAGGTCAACCAGGTAGGCTGTGGAGTCCTCATTCTGCACAAAGGTGGCCTCGGCCTGGGGTGCAGTGCTTGGCCGTGGGGCCTGGGCTTGGCAGCCCTGCAGGGTAGGTGGAGGCGTACCTACTTTGAGGTGGGAATGTCGAGGCTGAGAGAGGCCACACAGCTGGGGGCAGGGGGGAGGCCCTGTGCCCATCAGGTATGTGTGCATGGGGGCCTCCACAAACCAGGCTCCACATTTCTTTCCTTGTCCCCTGCAGGCCCTATATCATTCGTGGTATGGCGCCCCCGACGACGCCGTGCAGCACAGATGTGTGCGACAGTGACTACAGTGCCAGCCGCTGGAAGGCCAGCAAGTACTACCTGGATTTGAACTCAGACTCAGACCCCTACCCGCCCCCGCCCACCCCCCACAGCCAGTACCTGTCCGCGGAGGACAGCTGCCCCCCTTCACCCGCCACGGAGAGGAGCTACTTCCACCTCTTCCCGCCCCCGCCGTCCCCCTGCACGGACTCGTCTTGACCTCGGCCGGGCCACCCTGGCCTCTCGGCGCCCCTGTAAATAGTTTTAAATATGAACAAAGAAAAAAATATATTTTATGATTTAAAAAATAAATATAGTTGGGATTTTAAAAACATGAGAAATGTGAACAGTCATGGGTGGGGCAGGGGCTGGGAAAACTTTGTACAGCGGAGAAAATATTTATAAACTTAAATTTTTTTTTTTTTAAACCAAACTGCCATTCTTTTGTGCCATGTGTGTGCTGGAGTTGAGTGTCCCCACGGAGTGAACGCGGACCTCTGGCCCTCCCCTGGACAGCTGTCGGGGTTGTGCACTGGCCCTCCCGGGCTCCCACGGGACAGGGCTGTGGCCTCCGGGTGGGGGCCAGCGTCGTGGGTACCTGACTTGGGCAGTCACGAAGGGCCCCATGCTCGGTGTCGCGCTCTGCTGTTGCCATCCTGAAATTCGGAATAACTTCCCAGGAAGAGGCCCTGCGTTTCCATTTTGCAATAGGCTCTGCAAATCATCTACCTGGGCTTTGTATGGCGCCTGGCCAGTCTCTGCCACCATCTGACCTCTCAGTGCCCCTCTGGCCCTGCCATCTGTGTGGACACAGTGGATGGGGCTGCCAGGCCACACTTAAGTCTCATGCTGGAGGACCCAGAGATTGGTCAGATGTCTTCCCCTAAAGGCACTCCAAACCCAGGGATGGAGTTTCCCAAGCTGTGGGGGAAAGCACAGTGTTGAAATATGTGGGACCCAGAGAGAGTAGCACAGTTGGATGGGAAGGCTTCCTGGAGGAGGTGACGTCTAAGCTGTGTCTTAAACGAGGGGGTGAAATGAACCCAGCTTGTTTCATTTAAACTTCCCAACAGCCCAGCTAGGTAGAGGGCAGCCTCACTTTGTAGTTGAGAAAACCCAAGCTCAGGGAAAAAGAATTCAAGCCCAAGTTGTTTGCATTCATTTGTTCCATCATTCCTTTCTCCAGTAAACATCACTAACTGGCTACTGGGTGTTACTCAGTGTGGCTAAAAGGGCTTCTACCTTCCCTCCAAATCCTCACCTCTGCAGTGACACCCATGACTCCCAAGTCTCTGTCACTCCTCACTGAGCACAGTGGGGTCTCCCTTGTGAAATGGTAGGGCCTCTCCGACCACAGCAGAGGGGAGTCATTCGCTCAGCCCTCCTCCAAGCATGTCCAGGACGGGTGTGGGAGCCCCTCCCTGCTGGGGTCCGGCAGCCCCCTGGGGTCAACAGCTGCCCTGGGTAGCTGAACAAAATCTGTGTGGCCAGACCTGGGGCATGCCCACTGCCAACTGGGACGTGGGTAAAGTGGAAGGTTCTGCCCTGGAGAAACCTAGGTGGTGGGGAAGTTGGGTGGGGCTAGGCTCCAACTTGACCCCTGCAGGGTACCTTCTTAAGAGCTACTCAGCTGGCTCTTTCAGCATTGGGACTCCCTTGTTGGACCACACCCTCAGATCACCAGGTTGGGGGCCCGCCAGGGAACCCCCTTGCTGGCTCCTCCCTCAAAGTTCTCAACCAGATTCCTGTGCCTCTACCTCTCTCCCCCAAATGCCCTCTTCTCTCCCCACAAGCTCGATGGCGGCCCTGATTGTTAGCAACTCTAGTGGTTCCCCTTTCTACCAACAGCTGGGACCAGGAGTCCTCCCCAACCCAGACTTCATCGTGATGAAGGCAAGAAAAGGAAAAGAAACAGAAGCTTTAAAAGTCCATGGTCCAATGTGTCGAGCCTTCACATCCCACTAAGGGCTGCCATCTAGCCTTTTATCTCCAACCTCAACCTACCAGAACCAGTCCAGGCCCCTCCTGAGTGTGGCCTTCTGCACGGTGGCCCAACTCCAGCCCTGGGATCAGGACTGAGCCCTGGGGAAGTCACAAAAGGAAAGCTAATGGGATGTCTTTGTCCTCAACTTGAGCTCATTCAGTGTAAAGCCCTCTTTCTTTACCCTGAGCTACTCTTTTCTGAGTGTGTGTGTGTATGTGTGTGTTCAAATGACCTTTCTATGAAGCGATGGTAATAATAAGAGGCATTTCTGAATGTCATTGCTTGATAGGATTAGAATGTGGCAGTTCCATGTCTGTTCCCAAAGTTAAGAAGTAGTAGCTGGGTGATGGGCACGTGGGCGTTCATTAAATGTTTCTCTCCAGTGCTGGGTATGTGTGAAATTATTCACATAAATTTTTTTTTTAAAGTCTGGACGGGTTGCAATTGTAAATATTAAAAATTAAATCAGGGAGCTCCCTGGTGGTGTAGTGGCTTAAGGGTTCGGCACCGGCGCTGTCAGTGCTGCGGCCTGAGTTCGATTCCCAGCCAGGGAGCTACCCACATACAAAAAAAAATAAAAATAAAAATAAAAATAAAAAAAATCACAAAAGGATTAGGGAACAAAAAGGGAAGGTGGTGATCAGTGAAATCTAGAAAGGACAGTGGTGAGGCCAATGCAAACCTGCCAAGCTGCCACAGGAAATGGCCCTCAGGTGATGGGCAGAGCTCAGATGCCTCCTCCTCCAAGAAGTTCTCCTGACTTCAGCCCTCAGGTTAGGTTAAGAGCTCAACATAATTGGAGATTTTGGGGCCCACCTACGCTGGGCAAGGTACTGCATGATTTCATTTAATTATAGTGCACACGGCCCTATGACCCACCTGAGTCTGGGATGGAGGCGCCTGAAGCAGGTACTGGCAAGTCCTTTGATGCTGAATCAGTAAAAGGATCAGTGGGTGGCTAGGTCCTCCCTAGGCGCCCAGGAGGGCAGGTCCCAGGCCTGGTCACCCCCTCCTGCCCACGCCCAGCTTCCCTCTCAGGCACTAACCCCCATCTCAGTGTTCCCTGCAGCCTCTCCTTTACTCCTGGGTCCAGCCCCTGGGGCCTGCCCCAACAGGCCTGTGCCACCCGGCAGCATACACAGCCTTGCTGCTCTTGCTCCAGACCGTTCTTTCTAAAGTATGGCCAGCCCTGAGCACGCCCTTCTCCACCCAGAAGCGCTTCGTGGCCCTCACTGGGCACAAACCTCAAGTTCCTCCGCGTGTCACCAAGGCCCTGCTCCCTCAGACCCCTCTACCACCTCCTCTCCCACTACAACCCAGCCCACCCCTGCCTCCCTGGGACCCCAGCCCCACTTGGGGGCCTCTGGCTTCTGTCCCTGCCATCTGGCCCCAGGCACCTGCAGTTCTGTCCTCCCTGCCCATGGGTTGGAATGACACCTGCTCAGGAAGGGCACCACCACCCAGCGGCCTGTTCTACTTACCACTACCTGGTGTTGCCCAGGTGGTGTCCCCCACGGCGCGTGAACCGCGCACTCCCGCAGGCTGTGCACAGACCAGGAGCTCAGCACCCGCTTCCGCAGCCCCGGCCTCCCCCGCATCGCGTGCACACTCGCGGGTGTGTGATTCTGCGTTCGCTGAACTCCGGCTGGCGCTAACCTTGCCCCTTGCTCTTCCCAGCCCTGCCGCCAGTGGCCGCCGCCTTGTGGACTTTCACGTGACTCTGGCTTCACGTGCATTCAGGAAGGAGGCAGGTTACCAGCAAGCGCACAAGGTAGGCTATTCCTCAGTGTCCCGGCCTGGCTCTAGGCGCTCTCCAGGAGGTAGAAGCGGGAGGGCGAAGACTTTGGAAGAAAACTCGGGGGTCAATCTTCCGTAAGACAAAGGGGGAGCCCCCCTCGCCATATTTCTCCTCTCAACGTGGTGTAAGAGGACAGGTAGGGGAAGAACGCGGTTCGTGATCCTGACCCTCAGTCCTGGCACGCCACACCTTTTGCTCCAAAGCTGACCACGACGTGGAAATCTTTTATAAAATGCAGTCCTGGAGAAGGCGGGAATCGATCCCACTACTTCTGATCTGCAAAGCGAGCGCCCTACCACTCGCGCTAATGCCACGGTTTCAGCTAACTTCCGCTGCTGACACACATTGTGACGCACGTCATCACCGGTTTCCTCCAGGACCTCCAACCCGGTGGTCTCGCTACCCCATTGGTTCCCTTGCAGCTCTCAGCTCCACGGCCATGATTGGTTTGGCTCCATTTAGTTTTAAAAAGCATTGACTATTGGATTGGTGTTCCGGAGTGTCCGTCAAGTGGAGTCCCTGCTGTTGCTACGGCGTAGGGGGACTCAGCCAGGTTTCTCCGGGTTTCTGATTTGTTTTTCTGGACTCCGGGGTCCTAGAGGTCCCGGATCCGTCAAGTCCCTGGGAAAAGAATGTGCCCCTC
>PVJL010010574.1:0-48354 GCA_004026885.1 Lyroderma lyra | reverse complement strand
CTTCCGTGTCTCCTGAACATCCTCCCATACCCACTGCCGCCCCATACAGCAGCAGAGCACCTAACCCACACCCCCAAGTCCCTCCAGTGGTTGCCTGTCCACTAAAGTGCAGGCCTTACCTGGCCTGCTTGCCTCACTCCATCCCTGTCCTCTACTATGCCACAGAGCCCTCCAACAAACAGGTGACCCTGGGCAAGGGACTCACCTCTCTGGTCTCAGTCCCACCTGTAAGGCAAGACTGCCTGCTGGACAAGGTAACAAGCAAAGACAGTGAAGTGCTCCCAGTACGCCCACCCCAGGGAAAGCGAAGCATTCTGTAACCACGAAGGCCCTGCTGCGCTTACAGCCTGGAACTAAGAGATGGCAGAATTTCCTGCGAAGCGTTCACGATCCTGGACATCACACAAGGGCAAGAGAGAGCAAACAGAGAAGCAGAGTTCCGGGAAAGAACACGCGATAACCCCCAAGGTCAACATGTTGATCCCCCCACCCACATTCTCGAGAATGTCAGGATCTCAAAGTTCTGATCTTGATCTTAAAATCCAAGCCAAAAGTTCTCCTTCTGCTGAGCCATCCACAAGAGGCTGCACTAAGTGACTGCTCGTAAACTGAAACTCATCGGCACAAGGCAATTCTTCTTAAACTAAATAAAGCAGTTCGGGCCTACCAGGTGAAGCTCTGTCACTGATGAACAGTCTGTGCCATCACGGCCGCAGACAACTTTCACACACTAGGTGGACAGTACTCCCCCACTACGAATCTCGCGCTAAGCGCAAGGCGAGGTGCAGGGACTTGGTTAATGACGCCAGCCTATGCCTGACCCCCCTTCTTGCTGACGGGCCTTTGAGGTTTCAGTGATGAGCGGAACAGCCCCCACCTTTCTCTGGGCAGTGCGAGACAGCAGGTGAGCACTTCCCGCTGTCCCATAGCCTGCTGGGTCCCGGCACCCCCTGGCACCCAGAAGACCCACGGGCCTCCACTGTGCTTCCAGGGGAGGGGAGCCCCCACCGCCTGCTGGAGGCAGCCTTGATCCCGAACCCCCAGGCACTGAGATACCCTGGCTCTCTGTCCTATAAATATATGTGCTCTCTCAGGTCCTGCCCAAACAGTACCTCCCAGTCAAGTCCTAGCTCCCCAGAGTGCCCCGCCCCAGCATCCAGCACCTCTAGGTGGCAAGACAATGCCCACGATCCCTGTAGCCTGACCTTCAGGAACACCGGCTGTGCTGCTCCACCGAGGGGCCAGTGCACACAGGTGATGCCAAGCTGACCCACACACCTCAGCCCCAGAGATCTGAACAGGCAAGGGAGGCTGCCCCCAATCTCAGTGCACTGTTAATGGTGACTGACAAAGCCAAAAGCAAGACTGCACACCTGCAAGAGAGACCCTGAACCTGAGGCCAGAGAGGAAGTCCATCGACACAGCAGCACAAACAGAACAAAACAGCAAAAGGCTGCAGGGCAGGCGTTCGCCTCCCAAAGGGGTCTCTGATGATGTCTCTGCACACACCCCATGGTCACTGCTGTCCTCGCCCCACACGTGCAGACAACAAATGCCAAGAGTGCAAGAGTCCAACAGCCTCTCTAAAGGCACAGCTGCACCATGGCCAGAATGAGTTCCTTGCGAGCGAGACAGCCGGCACTCAGCAGACTGCTCTGCCACAGAGCAGAGGGAGGGAGAGGGCAGAGGCAAGGAGGCTAGTGGCTGTGTTTCTGCTACAGACACAAAGCGTATGAAGCAGAATGAAACCACCTGAAACCACAGAAGCTGGACACACAAGCCCGCCCATGTCTGACCTCTGTCTCAACCACACTAAGCACAAGGCCTTGCTCTGCATGGTGAACACACAGTCCACAGCAGACGGGGCAAAACACGGAGGTGGGAAACTAAAGACAACACACCAGCAGGAGGGGTTACACTGCCAGTGAGCGGCCGCGCGCCTCCCAGGACCACGCGGCACACGGGTGGCCGGAAGACGGCAGCAGCCACAGCGCAGAGCAGACTGGCCCTGCGCACTCGAGCGAAGGGGCCTTCTCCTTCCAGTCCCCAGCGGAGACAGCTCCCGAGCAGGAAGCCTGAGTTTAACCGCTGTGCTGACTTCTGAAGAAGTTTGGCTTTTCTACTGTTCTGTGGCCCAAACCTGAGCCCGCCTGGACAAACGCACCAGCAAGATACCCCATCACCTCCTTTTCCTCTTCTGTGAAAGGGAGGAACTGGGATCAGTAACCCTACCTGACAGGACTGCTGTGAAGATGGAGTAAAAACCCCCATATAAGTCACAGGACCCCTAATACGCACGGGGAAAGAAAACAACACTCATCACGGGAATTATTACACCCCGGGTCCCAACAAGAGCCTTTTCAAAAGGTAAAAGCACAACCACGCGAATAAATGGATCCCTGCAGGGGCCGATGACGGGAGCCACCCAGTTGGTCACACAAGACTCAAGTCTCTAAAGTAACTAAAGTCATTCATCTGTCTACCGGTGACACCTGAGACAGGTTACAGGCAGCAGAACCCAACAAGGCTCTCCTAAGCCTCCACGTGTCCACCAAACAAACAGCAGATGCTAAAAGTCCCAATGCCCCCCCGCACACCCCCCCGGCCGTTTAATTGTCCCACAACGAAGCACAGCACGGCCGGGCCACGGTCCCAACCCTCCACCAGGGCCCCCCAGCTCTGCGCAGTGCCTCCTCACCCCATCCGGTGTGCCCAACACCACTGCCTGGCCAAGCCCCCACGGTGGGCTCCCGCGGCGCTGGGTCCAGGCCCAGGCTCCACACGTGTCACAGTGCAAACAGGACGCCGTCACAGGAGACCCAGGGAAAGACCGAGCAGGAGGACACGATCATCTGAGCACCTGCTCTGAGCCAGGGACCTGGCAAGGGCCACCAGGAGCCCGTGAGAAGGGAGAGGACTAAGAAAGGCTGCGTGACGTGCAAAAGGGAGATGGTGAGGCGGGCAGCTGAACACCAACGGCCTGGCAGATGGCCACGACCTCTCCAGGACACCTGGCTTAACTTCCAAGACTAACAACCATGATGTCACTAAGGCACAGACTGGAGGGCATGTCATCCACCTCCCCGTCCCACTTCCGCACCTGTTACATGGGAAAGCAGCCTAGGAAGGTGCACTGATTAAGCCTTCAAACCTGAAGAAAACGTCACCAGACTTCCAACTATTCGGTGATCTTCCAGTGCTTACCAACACTAACGGCAGCAGGTAGTAAGGCGTTACCACCCCCAAAACAGTCTTCTCAGACGCCACATATGTGGTTTTCTCGTTCACCACGAAAGTGACACTGGGGTGCAGTGGGTACAGAATGATGCTGGTTCAAGTGCACGTCCGTACAGAGATGATGAACCCTGACCTCTGCACCTCATACTACACCAGAAAGTAAACCCAAAGTAAGCATAAAAGGTCATGAAGATTAGAAAGGAATAAATGAAATAGAGAAGAGAGAAACAGACTATTATCAAAATCAAAAGCTGATCCCTTGAAGAGACAATAAAATGGACAAAACTTTAGCTAAAATGACCAAGAAAAAAAAGATACTGGAAGAAGTTAAAGAAGACCTAAACAGAGACAGAGACACCCTGTGATCATGGATTAGAAGACTCAATATCATTAAGCTAAAAAGACACCCCAAAGTGATCTCCAAATCCAACACCACCTTATCAAAACCCTAGAGGGCTTTTTCTGCAACTATGCACGAGCTAATCCCGTAATTCACACGGGACTGCAAGGGACCCCTGAAGAGCCGAACAAAGCGGTGGACTCACGCTGCCCACCTCGAAACTTACTCCCACGCTCCAGGGCTCGAGGCGGAGCGGTGCTAGCCCAGGGATAGACAAAGGTCATTGTACTAGAACGGAGAGTCCAGAAATGAGTGGCAGCAGTCACAGTCAGCTGATTTATGACAAAGATGCCAAGACAGGTCAATGTGGAGAGAACAGTCTTTTCAACCAACGGTGCTAAGACAACTGGATTTCCACATGCTAAGTCAAGTGGGGACCCCTACCTCACACCATATACACACATTACATCCAAATGGATCACAAGCAAAACCACAAAAGCCAGGACTAGAGAACTCATGGAAGAAAACCCAGAACTGACTTCACGTGAGATTCAGCAATGGATTCTTAGATACGACAACACAAGCACAAGCAACAGAAGAAAAATACAGAAAAACTGGACTTCATCCAAATTGAAAACACTTGCACTTCAAAGAACACCATCAAGAACATGAAAAGAGCCTATAGAATGGGAGAAAATACTTGTTAATCATATATCTGTAAGAAATTTGTATCTAGGGAGTTCCCTGGTGGTGTAGTGGCTTAAGACTTCGGCGCTGGCACTGTCAGTGCTGCGGCCTGGGTTCGATTACCAGCCAGGGAGCTACCCACATACCAAAAAGCAACAACAACAAAAAAAAGAAATTTGTATCTACAATTTTTTTACATGTAAAAAGCTTTTATAACTCAACACAAAAAGACAATCCAATTGCAATGGATGAAGGATTTCTAGACATTTCTGTAAAGAAGATATACAAATGCCCAATAAGCAAGTAAAAAAGGTTCAACATCATCAGTCATTAGGGAAATCCAAACCAAACTACAAGGAGACACCAATTCACGTCCAACAGAATGGCTATAATCAAAAACACAGTTAATAACACATGTCGGCAAGAATGTGGAGAAACTGCAATCCTCATATGCTGCTGACAGGAATATAAAATGCTACAGCTGCTGTGGAAAACAGTATGGCAGTTCCTAAACATAGTTACTGTATGCCCAGCAACTCTCCTCCTCGGTACATGGCCCAGAGATTTGAGAACACACTGTCTGTACAAATATTCGTTTACGAGCGTTCACAGCAGTACTATGATAGCCTGACAGAGAAACAACTAATAAATGGATAAACAAAATGCAGTATATCCACACAATGGAATGTTATTTACCCATATAAATAATAAAATATTCCCCCCAAAAAAACCCTACAAAAGTTTAAACAGGCACATTCCAAAAGTGGCTAACCAAAATGGCCAAAAGCATCATTAGTCATCAGAGAAATGTAAATTAAAGCGCCGTAAGACGGACCTACACACCTACCAGAACAGCTAAAAGGACAGACAGTATCAAGTGTCAGCAAGGACTTGGAGCACCCGAGGCCTATACCGGTCATGTGGCACACCCATTCTGGACACACATGCACCTGCCATGACAACGCTCCCACTCGCTGGAACACACCAACAGAAATGCATCTTGTGTTCACCAAAAAACACGTACAAGAACGTCCACATCCCGCTGATCTGAATGTCCGAAAATGGAAACACCCCAAATGTCCACGGACGTTCCAAGAAAAAAAGAAATGGGAGCCCCAGTCCGACAGGGGGACACCACGCCACTGTGAAAATGAACTGGCACAGTGCAACGACCGATGCATCGTCCAGTCGGAACATGGACCGGAAGAAGGCAGTATCGGTACACACTGCGTGGTGTCCTTTACGTAAACCTCCCAGCTGGGCAAAACCAGTCACGGTCTCAGAAGCCAAGACAGCAGTTCCCTCGGGGAAGTGCGGGCTGGGGCAGGAGGGGAGCACAGGGGCTTCTGTGGCTGGGGTGATGTTCCTGCTCGACCTAAGTATGGAGACATGCATGAAAACACTGCACACGAAACGTCTGTTTTTCCGCATGTATGTCGCACAGTAAAAAATTCCCCCCCACACACAACCTTCATGCTTTGGTTAACTGTCTCACTGTTACTGAATCTCCCTCAGGGATGGTGACAGATAGAATCAACCCGTAAGGACCACATCGGCCAGAACAGAAGATAACAGCAGGGCAACTGAGCTGGAGGTGGGGGTACACGTAACCACTGACAGGCCCACCTAACAACAGGCATTTTGTTTCACCCCAGTGTTCAAGGAGCTCACAGAACACCGGCAAATGGAAAGGGTAAGGTAGCTGCCAAGACCCCCTTAAGCCTAACGGCGAGCCCGGGAATCCGATGGGGAGGAGAGGACCAGCTTAGCCAACAGTTTCCCAGCCACACAGGACACAGAGGCCCCCGGGCCTGGCTCAGGCAGCCGTGAGGAGGAGGCTATGGGTGTCAGGTGCTTTCCTTTAGTATTAAGAGCGCCCCTGGCCCCCTGCCCCCAGAGGAACTGTATACTTCACGGAGGCCCAGCAGTCTCTCCTCCTAGAAGTGTTCCAGCTCATAAATGAAGACCGCCATTTGGCACCTCTAATGAGTTACTGGCTCTGAGCCACGAATATCAATGACTGTTAACATCACAAAGCAAGTTGATCAGATTTCTTATGCTGGATTAAAAACGCAATACCAGTTATGACATATTTCTACTAAAAAATTTTAGAGACAAACCTACATCTGATGGAGCCTCTAGCCCACAGCTGTCCAACCAAAACATGTGACCCACAAGTATGAGCCATGGAAAATTTTGAATTTTCCAGTAACCACATTTTAAAAACAGAATTAGAAACAAATTACTCTCAATAATATTTTATTTAACCCAATATACCCAAAGCACCGTATTTCATCATGCAATGAACATGGAGTGTCGATGTGATGCCGTGCACGCCTCTTCCGCATTAAGGCTCCGAAACCCGGTGTGTACCAGCACTGCCAGCAGCTCTCCACCTCGCGGGCCACATCCCCATCGCCCTAGAGCCAAGCGCCCAGTGGCTCTCACACTGGGAGGCAGCAGCTCCAAAGCTTAAGCATCAGGGAGAGGAAGAGTGGAGGACAGAGGAGCACGTTACAACAGCGCCGTAAGGAGGCAATCAGCAAAATTAAGGTTACAGACCCTTGAACCATTATCTTCACAACCTAGTTGCAAGAGAAAAATAAAGGCAGAAATCAATATACTGAAATCTAAGAAATACCTATCAAGGGCAATGAATGGGCCATATTTTGTTCCTAATTGGAAGTGAAATAAGAAATCTGAACAGTAACTGGGTACTTATTGACTAAAATATTAACTGAAATGTCCACAGATGAAATATGTCTGAGAACTGCTTCCAAGTGACTGAGAGTGGAGTGGGGACCGGCCATAAGCAGGTGACTGTGATGCTGGCGGTCAGAGGTATGGGGCTCACTCCACCACATCTACTTCAGAACAGGTCTGAAAGCCTACGACAGCTACGAATGCATTTGCTTTATGTGCTCCACAGCGGTAACACCGGTGGCCTGCCAAGACAAGAAGTCAGTGGCTGGGGACAAAGGAGGGAGACGTTCGCTTTGCACTCTTATACTTTTGAATTCTGAACCATGTAACTGTCATATCTACTCAGTCACACGTGAACACACAAGATACCCTGACTCAATCCTCTGGCCTTGGCACCCCATCATGCCACCAGGACCCCGCCTACTCACGGGTCCCCCACGTCCACATCTTTTTAAAACATCAGTGCACACCTAAAATCCCTCAGTGACTGTCTGCAGTGCTTAGAAAACTACCATCTGGCTACCACGGTGGCAAGGCCCTATATTCCCTGTCCTGCTTCACGCCACTTGCTCCTTCTGACCTCGTAACTCCCACCATGTATCAAAGGACACAGGCTCACCCAATTCACAACCAAGGAAACTGGGCCATCTATGTAACAAACATCAGACGGCCATTAAAGATGTCAGACATAAGTGCACAAGAGACGTAATACATGACAGTCACTTTTAAATATGTAAAAGTGACACACATGCAAACTCACAAGGATCAGAAAAAAAAACAGAAGACAACTATTTGGTGTTCTTAGGTTTCTAGGTTTCAATTTTATAAATTTGCTAAAATCCTTCATTTCTTCTGCAATGTGCACACTGCACCTCACCGTCCCGGTTCGTGCTCCAGCTCCTTGGAGGCCTGGAGTAACTTGCCTTCCTCCAGGAGCCTTCCAGCACAAGACCAACCCAGCGATAGCTGCCTCCACCGCCCCTCCACTGTCAGCTGACTCCATCTCAGTTCCTGCTGCTAATGTTTGCTCGTTATACTCTTCAATGTGAAATCAGGGACCAATCTCAGCAACTTGTCTATCCTCCTACGCAATACCTGGACTAGCACTCCACAAATAGAAGGTGCTCAATAAATGTTTACAGACCCCTTGGAAAGAGCATTTTCAATACACTCCGATCAGAACTTACAAATGTATTAAAAGTGGGATGCAGAAGGCAGCCCAAAACTTTTTCTAAATAAAATACCAACTGGCCATGATGTTACTGAGAAAGTAACCTCTCACCCAGGAAGACACCATCTCGAAGGAAATTCCACCTTCCAAGAACTACATTAACTTTTTGTTTTCCAAAACCCAAACACCTTCAAAGAGATTTTTTTTTTTTTTTTTTTTTTTTTTAATGTGGGTAGTTCCCTGGCTGGGAATCGAATCCAGGCCACAGCATTGACGGTGCCAAAGCCTAGCCATTGCACCACCAGGGAACTCCCAAAGAGATTTTTTTTTAACAAATGAAAAGACTACAAGTTAAATAATAGCAGGACAGTAAACGGGAGGCACAGATGCTTTTTTGTATGACACCTGCAGCAGGCTGAGATAAGTGGGCTCCAACCACTACTCCCTGTGTAACCTGCAGTGAACAATGCAAGATGAAATCAAACTGCCCCCCTACTGTGAGCTAAAGGCATGCATCAGACATGGTAAGTCCAAGCTTACACATGACTAATGGAAAATGAAAAAACACGTTTCTAAAGAGAAGAGCTCAAAATATGGTTCTTAGGAGCCAAGTTATTTTCAAAGACAAACTCGGTCAAACGTGGTCAAGTGCACAAAGCTGTCTGGTGATGTGACAGGAAGCAGAAGCAGGAAACAAGGGCTCCGGCACCCACAATGGCACTGACCACGGATGGAATCTCCAGCAAGCACACTGTCCACAGGTGCCCTGGGGCACACAGGGATGATACCCGTTGGACCCCACAGCCACACCACACGGTATGACTCCGAGACAGGCAGCCCTTCCCACAGGACGCTGTGCTTTTAGTGTGGGTGCAAATTCACCACTCAAGATATACAGTAAAAGCTTCTGATTTCTACACGGCAAAACAAGACGTTCTACCCGCTTCTCTTATCAGAAATCAACTGAGGACAAGAAGAGGAAAGAGAAACTCCACGAGGAGACATCTGAAACCCCAACACAAAACCTGAATAGGAAGATGGAGGAAAGCTCAGTCACTCCACAGAGCAGAGCAAGGCGGTTACTGCTAAGGAGCAGGCTGACGGGCCCCAAAGAACCACGGAGAGGTTCAGAAGTGGGGGTAACGCCTGGCGCTACAAAGGGGTGGGTGTGAAAACCCACATAGGGATGCGGCACTCTCAGGCGAACACTGCTCTTCTGCAGCCAGAGAGCATGGGAGGTTGAGCAAACCCCACCGGAAATACACCACTTGGGGACAGCAGGCACAAAGCAGGACGGGAGCAGGCTGCCCCACTGACAACTGGGAGACGAGGGAAAGGCTACCTTCTGAGCCCTGGGAAGGCTCTGCTCTCCGCCTGCCCTTTAACCCTGCCCAGAACATCTAGCTTACCCCAACAAGGCCAGGCACTGAAGGATCCTTCTCCAAGGAAACCACACTAATGGACAGTAACATCTGGAGGAGGGCCAACAGAAAGCATTAGTCATCACCCTCCAGTGAAAGCAACAAGTAAACGAGCCCCCCAATCAGCTTCCCACTTTTATTACTTATTCTCGAAGGTGCATTAACAGCCAAGGAGATCACCAGACACTGGAAGGGTTCCAGCATGAAAGAAAGAGACCATAAGATACAACAGCAAAAAGCAACGCAGAGAGAAAGAAAAACATGCAGGAAACAAACCTGTTTAATAATTTTGCTAAAAAATTTAACAACAATTTAAAAAAAATTAACTGAAATTAGGAGATAAGCAAAGATATTCTAAACATAAAACGAGAACAAGAGGCATTTAAAAAGGAACAGAGAACAGTAAAGAACATGCAAATTAAAAATCCAGTGACAGAATTGGATATAGACAGAAATGCTCCCAAAAGTAAACAAAAAAGATCAAGACGTGACAAGGACAAAATACTTTAAAAATGAGAGTGCTAAGTACAGGAAGTCCAACACTCAAGTAAATGAATTAGAAAAGGAGAACACAGAGAAAACAGCAGAGGATCTATATTGTACAAACACTTCCTGCAAGCGAAAGGACATCAGTCTCCAGATTTCAGGACCACTTAATTCACTGCACGATCCATGATAAAAGGCTACCCATCCGACAAGTCATGAAACCTAGGGAAGTCAAGGATGCACGGACCCTAAAAGTTATGGTAGGAGTAGGAACAACGCTCACCACAGAGCAAGACTCAAACTGGACTTCTCAACATCAACCATGAGAACACGGAGACACTGCCATGATAACTGCAGAATTAAAATGACTCCCGGCCTGCCGAACCACGCCCAGCCTAACTCGCTCTTTATGTGCAGGGACAGAATGACCAAGATTTCGGATATGCAAGTCCCAGAACTGTGCCTCCCAACAAACTACCGGGAAGGCACTGGAAACTGCGCGCCAGCACTGTGAGCAACTAAACGGAAGGGGCCTTGACACCAGGGAGGCCCGCCACTGCAGAAAAGTGGGCAGAATTCCTCAGGGAACAAGCACGCTGCCTCGGGCAGGGTGACCGAGGGGCACCGGCAGCACGGGAGAGCTGACGGGGCTGAGCGGTAAGGACATGAAATGAGACACAGCTAACAGAACGAAAGGTGCGAGAGCATTATTCCGAAGACAAATGAAAAATGAGGCACCTGCTAACGCCAGGGAAGAAAAAAGGGCTGTACAAGCAAGAACAGTTGTAGCCTACCGTCCAGGTCAGCCTGGCACAAAAACGACCTCCACAGACCGATAAAGATTCCAGGTTTGGATCTAACCAAGATTGTGAGTCACCAAGGTAAGTGAGAGAGTAGCAAAGAACCGAAATCATCGACCATGCGTGGAAGCCAACAGCTAACCCCTGGACCCGGCGAGTAACGACGTGACAATACAAGCACATGATGTACGAGCACGAAGTAAATGCTGAGGAGTGTCAAGCAGCTGCTGACATTCTAAAAAGGCAAGACAGGAGGGAGACCTCTTTTAAACACCTTTTAACAATATCCGACTTTTTGAACTACGTGCATTTATTACTTTAAGAAAAACCGGGGGCTCCCTGGTGGTGTAGTGGCTAGGTTTCGGCGCTCTTCCCACCGCAGCCTGGGTTCGGCACCCAGCCAGGGAACCAACCAAAAAAAAAAAAAGAAGAAAGAAACAAATAAACAAAAATAAGATTAAAGGAAGAGCTGCATCGTAGCCACTCTGCTAGAAAAGTCCAGGACTGGCCTGGATATGCCATCCCACTGACGGGTGACGTTTCATCGAGTCAAACACCTTAAGACAAGTAAGTGCACCACCCTGGGCTCAGGTCTGGGGTGATCCTGAACAACGAAACCCCAGGAGCCCTCACTTACTAATCCACAAGATGGAGGTAGGGGACACATTCCTCCACCTCAGTAGTTCTTCCTAGTGTAAAAAACTGGTGACTATCGATCCAGGTCAAGGAAAACACAAAAGAATGAACAAGCAGTTAGACAAGTTTCAAGTGTCCACTCTGATGGTTTAATCATTTGGTAATTAGTGAACCTGACCCACCTCTCCAATCTAGTGGCAATGAATGGACCCTCACCTGCCATGGCCCGCCATCATAAAAACTCAGAACAACGGATCTAAACCCTGAGCTTTCACCAATGTAGAGCATGTGTATGGGGAGCACAGGCTCTGGAGCCAGGCCATGTGCACCCACCATCTCTGCCACAAGTTCTAGAACCCTGCTTCCTCATCCGCAAATGGAGACCTAACAGCACCTACCTTCTAAGATCCCTGTCAGGCTTCCCTGAAAGAATTCAGGAAAAGCATTCTGGCAGGACTGGACCCAGCAAGGGCTTAGTGGACCCAGCAAGGGCTTAGCGGATCCAGGCTCAGTCAAAGCTGCCCAAGGAATCAGAGTCGTCTGGGGCCACCTACTCATCAATTACTTTTGGAAAACCAGTATGTGCCAGAGAACGAATAAGCACTGGTCCTACCACCACGGAGGCCACGTGGCTCCTCTTCCAGGTCTTGTTTCCACACCTGCTGAACAGGAAGACTACACAAGAGGACTTACCTACAGGGCTTGCACGGTGCCCAGGACACAGCAGGCACTCATAGGAGGATGTCACTCATCATACATGACTTGGGGGTTCTCTAGTTTACCCTTCTGTCCCCTGAGCCTAGTTCATTCCTTAGATATAGTAGGTCCTCCATAAATACTCCTTGCATTGAACTTAAACACCCCCTGCACCTTCTGTTCACGTGCATCAACACCCCCAAACAGTGCCCGAGAACGGCAGGTCACCAGCAGCATCAGGACAGACTGCTTAGTCTAGGCACCAGGTTATGGCAGGAGCCCCTCAGTCCGCCTCAGCGTTCGGATCTTCCCAAGTCCCGCGGTTACTACCACACACGGGTCGTTTCTGAGCAAACCTGCGAGGTCACCGCTTTTTTCCCCCCGAACGGGTCCCTAGGTCGGCTCAAGCCAGCACACGGGGTCCGCCTTCCCCCGAGCGCGCCGCGTCCGGCTGGCTCTCGCCCTCGCTGAGAAGCTGCGGGTCCGCCTCCCAAGTTTGGGTTCTGGGCGGCTACGAGCAAGGAAACCACCCGCCCGGGGCGCGAACAAAAGGAGGGGGGCTCCGCCGGTCCCCGGCCCGCGCGGGCGCGGCGCGGAGCTGTGCGGGGAAGCCACGCACTCCCGCTCCTGACAGCCGCCGGCGCCGGGCAGCTTTGTCCGGGGAGAAGCGCGCCGGCCCGGGCAACTTTTCCTAACAGACGCCGCCCTCCTGTTCGGAACAAAGTGGAAGGTCAGCGGGGCGACGAGAGGCGCCGGCCGCGGACGGCCTCGCCCGCGCCGCGAAGTTGGCCGGCTCGCCCCACTTTCCCTTTTGTCCTCCGCGGCTTCCGCGCGGCCCGGCCGGCGCCGGCGGGGACTCGGGCGGCGGCCCGGCCTCCGCCTGCCCCGCGCCGCGCCCGCCCCGCCGCGCCGCGCCCGCAGGCGCCCGCACAAAGCGCGCCCGGCGCAGCGCGGCCCGCACGCCCGGGGCCTCGGCCCGGCCTCGGCCTGAGGCGCGGCGGCGGCGGGGAGGCGGCGAGGCGCGGGCCCGCCCTCAGACTCGGCGCCCCCGCTCGCCCGCCCGCCCGCCCGGCGCCCCCGCCGCGCGCCCCCGCCCCCCCGCCGGCCCCGCGCCCGCCCGCGCCCGCCGCCGGCCCGCCGGCCCCGCTGCTCACCTCGGCATCGGCGGCGGCCATGGCCCGGGCCCGCAGCGTGGCCCCGCCCCTCCCGCGCGCCATCGCCCCGCCCGCGCCTCGCGGCCGGGCCTGGGCGGGCCAGCCCGGCGTGTCTGCGCCTGCGCCCGCGCCCGCGCCTGCGCGCTGCGCCCCGGACGGCGGCGTCCTCGCCTTGGGCCTGTGCAGGCAGGAACCAGGGCGCGCCAGCCGGCAGAGGCGTGGCCAGGCGTCGCGGCCCTCCCCCAGTCGCCGCGGCGGGCAGACGTGGTCCTTCCTTGTGCACAAATATCCTCATTCTACGTTGCTATTCTGGTGGGCTGCCGGGGGTGGAGAAGGACCCCCGACCTCTAACCCCGGACGCATATCGACTCCGTCGGCCTTCGGAGACCCCGACTTGCACCCTAGGGTGGTGTCCCGGTTGGGGGTGTGCCCGACTGGGAAAGGTGTGCTCCTATTAAGTACCATTCCTGGATAGGGGAGGATGCCCAAGCTGGGGGAGGGGGTGTCCTGCTAGGAGTGTGTGCCAGCTGAGGGCGATGTCCAGACTGAGAAGGCTGCCCCGAGGCGGGGGGAGGGCACTGCCCCGATGGGGAGAATTGCCCCAATTTGGGACGATGTCTCAATGGGGGTTGCCTCTCAGTTGGAGCTGCTCCGGTTAGGCTAGGTGCCCCGATCAGGGGCGATGCCCCAGCTCGGGGGTGCTCCAGCCAGGAGCATGTCAGGACTGTGAAGAATGATACTTTGATTAGCAAAGGTGCACCTCTAGGAGAATGGACCCAGATTGGGAAGGCTGGGGATGGGCTGAGGAATGTCCCCTTTTGGGAGTGCTCTGGTTAAGAGAAATGCCTGCCGTGAGGGGATATGCCAGTTAGGAGGTGTGCCCAGCTGGCAGTGTCCCTGATCACCCCAAGCTCCAGGCCCAGAACTTACCTGCCTGTCTCTGCCTGCCTGCCTGCCACCCAGTTACTACGCACAGGGCAAGATCTTTCTTGCGCACCAAGCGGCGTTCACCGGACAGCACTGGCTTAGGCCACCTGCTCCCCACATCCAAACCCGTTTCTCCCATCTCCTGGAAGTTGAGGAAGCATGGAGTTTTCTAGCCAGTCTTGGACACAAGAATTAAGGAGGCCCTGAGTTGAAGGTTTAATCTGCCTCCCCCGCCTGAGAGCTCAGTCTCCTGGGAGGAAGACTCCAGAAAAATGCCACTGACACCCTCATTGATAGTACACACAGGTGCAGAGGAGGAAATGGATGCCCCTAAGTACCAAGGAAACCTTCCCAGGTTTCTTTGGGGCACCAAAAGTCAGCTCATGACAGGCCAGGGACCCCAAGCTGTCTGGAGCCTCACAGAGGGTACTCAGAGGCAATCGTCCTTCATGGCCTGCACCACCCGACATGACCTACCTTCACCCACACCTACCGCTCTGGGGCCTTCCTCTCCATCTCCACTCCTGCCTTGGACCCTAGGAACATGTTGAGCTCAGGTTATCTGTGTGGCTCATTTTGCCATCCTTGGGTCTTGATACCACCTCTTGAGGGAAGCCTTCCCTTGCCGCCCTACTTATAAACCATGCTACATCCCAGAACTTTCTTGCTTTATTTAACTCCAAAGCCATATTGTCTTCCCCCCTACAGTGTTAGTCTAAGTCAGGGAGTTGTTTTGTGTGTCCTAGTGCCTGTAACTATACTTGGCAGTTAGTATCTGTTGAACAAATAAATGAGTTAAGATGTGGAGAAAAATCCATTACCAGGCAGATACCAAGCATGAATGAATGAGTCAGAAGTAGGCTGCACTTTCATTTTGTACTTTCAGTCCAACCTGCCCCTATCCCAGCACGCGACGTGTTAACTCTGCAACCGTCTGGCCAGTCATGAACTGGACAATGTTCTCACTCACTTTCTGTAAGTGAGCAAACCAAAGGGAGGTGAGTGTATTCGATGCCATACACTTGTCCCAAGAGGCAGAAATGGGACTCCAGCCCACGCAGAATTTCCTTGCGATGAGGCTGCAGCTTGCAGCCGACGTTTTACAGATTATTGTACTGGTGGCATACTTTCTGCTTTTCTCCAATATTCATCTTCTCCTTGTCCCACAAATAATAAAATTTTAGCCAGGCACATGGCTGTCTGCTTCAGAGCACACTTTCAGCAGTAAAGGGCAGCCATGCGATGTGTGCAGAAGTGACACAATCTGCCTTCTAGTCTGTCCCCCAGAAAGTTTTAAAGTGCAGGCCCAGTAGGCTGAGTGATGGTGCAAACTGCAACAGCCACTCTGTACCCAGGGATGGAAGCCTCAACTAGAGTGACAGCTTCATCATGGGGCAAATCGCTTCTGCACTGTTACATATTTGAGCAACGAACTATCATGTTGGCGGGGTCGATGTCCCCTCACAGTCCCATGAGCTTGTTGTAGAGAAGGTAACTGAGACACCCTGGCAGAGCTGGAATTTGAGCCGAGTCTTCTCTTAACCCCACCTCCAGTGATTCTCAAAGTTCGTTCCAGGATCACTGGCCCCATAAGGCCTGGAAAGTCTGCAGGATGCCCCTTCCGGAAACGTTGCTCGGGTTCTTGGGTTCTTGGGCAATTTGCTCTTGGGTTCTTGAGTCCTAGACGACAGTCTGTTAAAACGCAGACCTCGGGAGCGGGCCTGTGCTCGTACTTGGATGGGAGGCGAGAAGTAGCACCTCTGAGAGCCAGACGTGGCAGTGGTAACAGCAGGACGTGACATTTGGCGGCAAAGGGTAAGGCAAGCCCTCCCCATCCCGGCCGCGGGACTGCCTCGGTTGCAGGCCTGAACCACGCTGCCCTGCGGACGGGCAAGCCCAAGGTGTGTGTTAATGAATCGAAACGGGTGGCCCTCGCACCGACCGCATCACAATTCATTTTAAATTAACGCCGGGGCTCCAGACTCGAAACCCGGCTCGGAGGGCACATCTTCCAGCAGAACGGGAGCTCCGAGCGCCAGCCTCGGCCCCAGGTTAAACCACAAGGACAGTCCCGTTCCACCGACAGGAGAGCTCCCTGCGCTTACCTTCCAGCCAAGAAAAGGCGCTGGGGCGGGGGGATGGGGGAGGCAGCGGGGGAGAAGGTGGGGTGCACCCGGAAGGGGCGGGGCGAGAGCTCGAGCCGGGACTCACCTAGGGGCACGCCCCGGAAGGGGCGGAGCAGAGGAAAGGGGGCACGCTGGGAGGTGAGAGCGAGGGTGCCAAAGAAAGGGGTGGGACCCTGGGGAGGGCGGGCCGGTAGCGGGGCTTGCGCTCGGAAGGGGCGTGCCAAGGAGGAGGGAGCCCCCGCAGGCCACCGCAGGAGGGCGCCCGAGAGGCCGGCCTGCGCCCAGCTCCACCAATGAAGCGCTTTCTTGACACCGCGTTCCTCTAGCCCAGGCCCGCGGGGACAGGCCAACTGCAGGGGACCGCAGAGGTGGTCCAGAGGAAGCGGAGGGGACGGCCGGACGCAGCGAGTCCTGAGTGGGCCGGGTCAGGCCGGGAGCGAAGGCACGAACCCTGGGCGTCCGGTCCCAGAGCAAAGGTCGGCCCGCCCAAATTAGGATGCGCGGGGTCAGCTCCCTGGAGTCAGGCCGGGGTCCACACTGCCGCAGCTCTGCTCATAGGAGGGCGGGGCCTCTGCGGGGAGAGAGTGAGGTCTGCATGGGGCCCATGGCGCCTCCCTGTCCCAGGCCCTGGACCCCCACTCACCATTGGGGTGGCCCTGCAAGCTGTATTCCGGGGGAAGGATCGAGGTACTGGCGGTGGGCACCGACCCTCCGGAACCCTCTGCAAAGAAGGGCACGGTGGCACCTGTGGAGATGCACAAGGCAGAGGCCAGAGGGTGGGAGTGGGGGCTGTCATCCTGAGGACGGGGTTCAGGGGAGCCAGGCACGGAGCCAAAGGCGGCAGGCGGCGGCTGCTGCGAGTGGCTCTTGGTGAAGAGGGAGATGGGGTCCGTGAAGTGGGGGCCGCCGGTCACAGCCTCAGCCTCCTCCTGGGGTGGCGCCGAGGGCACCACAAAGGACAGAGCCCCAGGAGGCGGCTCGGGGCCTGGCTGAGGGCTCAGGGGGGCTTGGTTCACAGCGATATTGCCGATGAAGACTGGGAGGGTCACGGTAGCTTCTGGCGCCTTCAGGGAGACCTGCGGGGGATGGGGGGTGAGGGACCAGGCCGCTGGCACCCCAACCCCACTGGCCCCGCCCCCAGTACCTGCAGGTAGTAGTCCACGTGGATGAGGCTGCACCCGGGCAGGGCCGACTGGGGCAGGGCAGGCAGCAGGATCTGATCCTGCCACTGTGACTGCCTCCAGGCCTGGACACCCGCGCCCTCCACCTCCGCAATGGTCCGCACGTCATAGATCCAACGCTTGGCCTTATAGGACACTTTCTGGAGAAGGGCCAGTCTGTGAGCCCAGGCCAGCCGGCCACTCCACTCCCCCCAGCCTGTGCAAATCCTGACCTGAAGCAGGCTGGCCACCACGGGGCCGGTGGCCTTGCCGGACTGGTTCTCGATGTCCGCCTGCAGCCGTAGCACCTGCCCAGGCACGTAACCCCGGAGGTCAGTGCTGGCGGTGAGGACCACACTGCCGGTCTTTACCAGCTTGTAGGAAAACTTCTTGGTGGTGGAGGCCACGTTGGGTTGCTTAGGGGAAGGGCACGACAGGAGTTGGCTGTGTGTGCAGGCCAGATCCTGGGCCTCTGGCCACGCCCACGCAGCCCTGCCACACCCTGCCCCCCCCCCCCGCCCCCCGGGGCACAGCAGGGGCACACCGCCCTTCCTCACCGCAGCCTTTCCTCACTCACCTCGATGTCTGGGATGCTGTTCAGGTTCAGGGGGTTCAGGATGTAGAACACGCAGCTGCACTGGCGGTCCTTGGAGAAGCGGGGTGTGTCGATTGTGGCCCGCACCTGGTGCACGATCTTCCCGAAAGGGCCCTCGAAGGACGTGGGCGCTGTGGCTGGAGACAGGGACTGGCACCCAACTGCCCCTAGGCCACTGTCCCCCATCCCCCACCAAGTGTCCCCACCAGGCCTGGCCGGGCTGTGCT
Organism: Lyroderma lyra; assembly: GCA_004026885.1. NCBI lineage: Eukaryota > Metazoa > Chordata > Mammalia > Chiroptera > Megadermatidae > Lyroderma > Lyroderma lyra. Next base: position 29,988 of record PVJL010010574.1, on the reverse strand, counting down.
CTCACCAGGAAGCAGGAAATGGAAGGGGAAGTTGTGCTCTCCAGCAGCCAGGCTCCCTGCAGAGATAGGAAGGAAATGTAGAGGAGAGGGGACTTCAGGAGCCCCAAGACAGAAGCAGGCACCGCAGGCAGCCAGCTCACAGTGCATCTGGCTGCTGGGTCTCCCAGCTTGTGTCACCAGCAGCACAGGGCCACAGCCTGGGCAAAGGATGGGGGATAAGAGCGCGGCTTGAACAAGAGAGCGGACAGGCCCCAGACATACTCACCCTTGTCGGCCAGCAACAGGACACTGTTGAAGTAGCCCTCCTCCGCCACCCATGCTGTGTCGTTCGCCTTGTTGGAGACTCTGCAGGAACCTGTGCAGCTCACTCGGATGGCTGCAAGGAGGGGGGCACCCTGAGCCCCGGCTGCAGGGCCCAGGCACCCAGGCAGCCCCACCAGCTGGGGCCCGCAAAGGCCAGCAAGTGTCCTGCTGCCTTTCAGAGAACGTCTCCTGCCCCTCCCCCCCTCTTAGTGTGTTCCCAGAGAGCCAGGGTGGAGAGGCATGGAGTGACATCTGTCCTGCAGAGCAGGGCAGGAAGGCCCCAATGGTCACCCACAGGACCCCTGGGCAGTCCAGCCACAGCTGGGCCCACCAGACCTATGAGAACCCAGCTCCTTATAGGAGATGCTTGGGACACCATGAGAAACCGAGGCCTGTGGGGCAGCTGACCTCCGACCCCACCTTCGTGCTGCCTCACAGGCAAGTCACTGAGGCTGGGAAGCACCTCTTCATGCTCCAGGAAGTTAAGTGCTAGCCCTCACGCTGCAGGAATGTGGTCAGACCTGCCTTGGTAGAAAAGGTCCCCAAGTGTGGCACTCTGGAGGGTGGGGACACCCCTTGACTTCTGAACCACCATTGCCCAGGAGAGCTGATTTTCTGCAATTGGAGATGGCTGGGTCCTCTCCCCACACGCCCGTAATAGTGCCCAGACCAGGGACCATCTGCAGCAGAGGTTTGCACCCCCACGATTCTGGCACCATTCTGCAGTTAGGACCAATTCCTCAGTCCAGCAAACCTATGCTCACAGTCACCATGGTCAGAAGGCTGAGACTGGTCACCAGGGAGGGCACCACAGCTGAAGACCCAAGCAGGGAGGGGCGGGAGCTCAGTGACAGACAGCCCTGCGGCTCCACGTCTCCTCTCCCTCTAGGGCTGAGTCAAGGCCAAAGATTTCAGCCTGCCTGCCCAGTCCCTCTTCCTCCCTTGACTTGAGGGTCAGGTGAGGGGAAGGTGACTCAGAAGTGACATCTTCCTGACAGAGCCACCAAACAGGAAAAACCTAGTGTCCCAAGTGCCCAGGGGTCAGTCACACCAGCTCTGTCCACAGTCTCCCCAGGCTGTCCCCACCTTTCTGACACAGACTTCCTGTTGGTCACCTGCATCACACCGAGGTTACTTCACTTCCCAAACCTTTACTTCATCCTTTGCCCCCATCAGCATTGCCAGTGAGCAACGCTCAGCCTCCATGCCAGCCCACAGTCACCTCTCAGACCTCAGCCCTGCTCCCCAATCCACGCTCTGTCAGCCACCCTGTCCTAGGGCCAGGCCTGGAATCGTCCCCACCTTGACATGTGGGGTGCCAGTGGTGCTACGCCAGACCAGCACAGCCCAGGAGAAGACTGTCCGAGAAGGGGAAAGGTGGCTGAACGAAGGCGTCCTGGTGGGCTCAGATGCCACACCGCTTTAACCCTCCCTGTGGCGAGGGCAGGTCCCCCTTTAATCTGGTGGCCCTTCAAATGCTGGGACCGACAGAGGATGCCAGAAGGGGTGCAGTGGTCCCCCCACTGGCCCGGTGACCCCAGAGGATGGCCCACGAAACTGACAAATCGCCCGGCCCACCTCTGTCCCAATTTGTACCCATAGCACCATGAGATATAATAAAATGGTTGTTTTAAACCACTTAATTTAGGGGTGATTTGTTACTTAGGGGTTTATAGTAGCGGATAATAGGAACTGATGAGTGACCTCATTAGAAATTAGGAAGACGCAGATGACATCATTTTAACCCACCAGGCTGGCAAATCTGAACTATTTTGATGTGTTTTGGACAGCAGGTGGCAATCGACAAACAACCATCTAACCCAGCGGTCCTCAACCTTCCTAAGGCTGCGACCCTGTAGCACAGCTCCTCATGCTGTGGGGACCCCCATAAAGTTATTGTCGTTGCTACGTCATAACTGTCATGTTGCTACAGTTACGAATCGTCATGTAAATACCTGACGTGTGTTTTCCGATGGTCTTAGGCGACCCCTGTGAAAGGGTCGTGCGACCCCCAGGGGTTGCGACCTCCAGGTTGAGAACCGCTGATCTAGCCATAGCCCCACATGTCCAACAGCAGGCTGGCTAAAGTAGCGCCCAGAATTCAGGTGACCGAGCCGTGGGAGCACCTGACCCCAGAAAACAAGCCCCACAGGGCTCAAGCTCTGTGACCTTCACGAGGTCCACAGAAAGCGGCCCGTTTTCATACACACCATCTTGGGGGCAGACCATCCTGATCCTGTCCCCTCTCTTCTCCATAGAGGAACAGTGCAGGCACAGGGGGAGGACACGCACAACAGGCCTGTCCCTCCTGCCCCATGCAGGGCGGGGTGGGGGGTGGGGGGTGGGGATCTGCTCCTGGAGGTGAGCCCGGGGTACAACCTCAGGCAGGGCAGGTGTATTCCTGCAAGGTGCCGCCTCCACCGCACCACGCGGCTCACAGTGGTTAGTCCTACGGGCACTCCAAGCACAACAGAAGACAGGCACCGAACTGAGGGGCACCCGTCATCACGTGAACTGTGTTCCAGAGTGACTTCTGGAACTTTCCTCTCAAGCCAGCAGCCCTCCTGCCTTGCACTGCCTGTACTCTGACCACGAAGACTTCTTCTTGTCCTTGCTCTGGGCCTCAGGGTCTGTCCCACCTTCCGCCAGCCCCCATAAACCCGGAGCAGCCCGGCCTTTGCCACGTCCTTGCACTAAAGCTCTAGCCTGCGGGCCACTGTTCTCTGTCCTGTTTCCACATCTGTAACATGAGAATGATAGCAGCGTCCATCTCACAGGGCTGCTAGGAGGATTCCTGGAGTTGGACTGTGAAAGTGGGGAGAATGGCGTCTGTGACAAGAGCTCAGTGAGCCGGTGGAGCTGGGGGGTGCTGCTGCTGCTGCTGTCCGGGCACCATCCTCCCGGTTGCCCACCTCAAGAGCAGAATACCCTAGAGCCTCAAACTGTGGCGGGGTGGGGGTGGGGGTCAGGCTGTCCAGGATGGAGATGGCAGCAGCTCTCAGTCTTCAGCGCTTACCGGAAGTGCTGAGCTGTTAACCAACCATGCAGGGAAGGATCAAGGTCCAGAAGGAAGCCTGGACGCTGTGGTTTTGGCCAAGCACCCCAAGGTGAGAGAGCACCCCACAGGGACACATCACACAACCCTGCAGTCACTGCACTCTGAGCCAGGGATCAGGCAGAGGGGCCCAGGGCTGCGGCTTTGCGCCCAGCACCATGAGGGTGGGTGGAGTGGTAAAGTCCGCACCCCGGATGGAGAGCCCCAGCCAGGGCCTCTGCAGCGACCCCAGCCCCAGCCCGGAAGTCGCAGGTGTCTGCACCAGCAGAGGCACTGGCCGGGAAGGCTCAGGTTCAGCTCCCAGACGCCCGCTGGGCCGGAAGGGACAAACGAGACACCTCCAGCCAGCAAGGACCAGCTTAGGCTGGGTGTAAGCGGGGGCCCGGCGGGCACTGCTGGGGACCCGCGCACGCGGTGGGACTAACTGAAGAAGGAAGGCCCCAGGAACACGGGGGTGTGGGAAAGCCCAGCGCGGACCAGGCTCCAGGTGAGGACCTAGCAGGTGCGGGGCGCAGCAGACCCTGGAGACCGGACAGGGAAGGTCGGAGGCATGCAAGTGTCTAGATCAGAGTGGGCTTCGGCAAGGGGGACAGGCTCTGAGCCCCCGCCCCCTGAAACAGACGACAGGAAGGGCAAAAGCGGAAGGACTGAAAAAGCGGGCCTCCGTGCTCTGCCCCGACCGCCGCCGGCCTCCCATCCCGGCGAGTCTGACTCGCCCCGCCAGCTCCACCCAGCCCTCCCCGCAGCAGCCGGGGGGCCCGAGTGGAGCCCACGCGCACCCCGGACAGGCGGAAGGGGCGTCCCGGGTCCAGCACCACCGGCAGCCGCTTCCGGCCAGCCCGGGCCTTGCCGCAGGTGAGAGCGCAGCCACCTGAGCCCCGCCCCGACCAGCCCGCCCCGAGGGGACCCCGCGCCCACCTCGGAAGGGCAGCGGCGCCCCGAGGCGCACGCGCACGGCTCCAGCCAGTGGCTCCCCCGGGCTGTAGACGATCCGGCCGTGGTTCAGGTAGATCTCGAAGAGCTGCACCCGCCCCATGCCGCCGGCGGACCTCACCGGTCGGCCGTCCGCTGCCGCCCCACCCGCCTAAGGGCCCGCTTAGCTCCGAGCACCGCCAGGGACCGCACGGCCCTCGGTCCCGCCCCTCCTCCCGTCGGCCCGCCCCCTGAGCGCGGTCTTGCTCCGCCCCCCCTGCCCCGCCCACGCCCGCCGGCCCACCGGGTCCTCGTCCACGCCCCCGCCAGCCGGCCGCCACGCACCTGGTCACGCCCCGGCCACGCCCCTCGCCCGCCAGGACCGTCCCTCGTTCGGGGCCCGCCCTGGACCACGCCCCTCCCGGCCCCGCCCCCCCGTTCGACCACGCCCCCTTCCCGCTGGGTTGGTCCCCGGCCATTTCCCCCTCCACGTCTGCTAGTGCGCAGCCCCACCCGAGTCGGTCCGCAGGGTGGCGGAGGTCGGCCCGGTTCGCGGAAACCCGGAGTACCGGCGCCCCCTGCTGCCCCGGGACAGCGTGTCGCTCACCTGCCGAGGGGGCGGGGCCGCTTGCCTGGGAGCGGCCGTCCGCAAGGCGGGCCGGGGGGCTGGGCGCGTGCTGCGTGCGCCGGACGGTCCCGGCCCTTGGGTTTGGGGTTCCCAGGGGGCGGCCTTTGGCGCGCCTGGGGGACCCCGCCACAATGCAGGGCTGGGAGATGGGAGCGAGCAGGGCGTAGGCTGCGTGGGGCGGGGCTGTGCAGGGCTCTGGGAGGAGGAGGCTTACACTCTCCCGGTTTTAAAACTGCCCCTGCGGCCAGAGTGAACGGTGGGGGTGGGGGGCCGAGCACGTGGGAGACCTCCTGCCAGCCAAGCCTGGGAGTGCCTGGAGGGAGGCGTGGCGGTGCTGCTGGCTTTCTGTCCCCAGCAGCCGCATTAGTGGAGCCGCAATTTCTGGTAGAGAGAACTGGCCTGGATGCGAGTTGTCTTGGGTGTGGGAGGAAGTCATGGCGAGCACAATCGAGTCTCAGATGCCCATTAGCCTTTCACTTACACGCGTGAGTTTGCGGGAGACGAGGGCCTGAGCATCTGTTGGATGCTCGTTTGTAGATGGTAACTCAAGTCAGGGTGCTGATGACGTCAGAGTTGGGCGTGCAGCCAGCCAGTGCCCGGCCTCACCTGGCCTCCTGAGGTCCTGATGGTCCAGGAAGGACGATCCGATCGGCCACGCTGAAGACACTTTCCTGTCAAGACTGTGCAGACAGGGGGTGGGGGAGGGGGCACAGTCCTGAAGAAGGGGTACAGGGCGCCCAGGGGCTGGGGCAGCATTGTGGGCAGCCCAAAATGCCCAACGCCTTCAACCAAAGTCAAGAAGGAAATGTTTCCGGAAGGAAGGAGAGAGACGTGTGTTGGCTGCTGCTGAGATGGAGTAAATGAAGACAGAAAGTGGGCGGCCCATGTCCCAGGCCCCCTCTGTCGCCCACAGTCGGATCCCATACAGCCCTGCACAGCCCATATTCTGGCCCCACCACCCACCCATTCCCTGTTCTGGAAACTGCTCTGGGCCCTCATATCTGCCACCAGCACAAACGTCCCAGCCTCTGTTCTCTGCACGTTCCTGGCCTCATGCTGTCCTCGAACCCGGGCTGACCCTGGGGCCTCTCAAGTGTGGCTCTTTATTTTCACACAGCTCCTGGACCTGGGGCTTGGAGGTAGGGTGGGTACCTTCCGGATGTCCTGTGACCGCTTACTTCGAGGCTGTGGACAAAAAAAGGGGCCACAGACGGAGACAAGCTCAGGGAGGCCCGCGTGACAGGCCCTGCAAACTCAAACCAAAATCAACCTCACAGCATGGTCTGAACATAAAAATGCCTGACTAAAAGCAGGCTGTGGCTGATGTCACATGTGGGCCTGTGTGCCACCTTATTGTGTCAGATAACATGCCCTTGGAGTGTCAGGGTAATTCCTTTTTCCGGACCCCTCATTGTTGTCTTTTTCCCCGTGTGCCATCTCCGGGTGCCGCACCCACCCATGTAAAAGAAGCACGTGTCACCCCCCTTTTCCTTTTTGTCCAACCCCAGAGAGTTCCGTGCTTTGCTTTCTTGTGCCCCCCTAACCTCCTGCTAGCAATGCCACATGACCCTCCTCACGTCTCCTCCTTTGATTCCTGCGAAACTGCCATTCTCTGGCGCATCTTCTCAGGTCGCTGAGATTTTGCTTCCTGGTACTTGTCGTCAGTTTGGCTCAAATCAGCTCACAAAACGTCTCTGCGGGGGTGGACGCTCCTTATGCCGACAGGGCCACCTCCCCTCACCCCCAAAGCCCCCAGCTCCAACTCATTTTCTTGGTGATGATGCAGGGGCCTGTGCTGTCACTGTCCTGTCCACGAGCAGGTCAGCCCCTGACCCACTGTCACTCTGTCCACTACCACTCATGCTTAGTGACTTCGGAGTCCACACGGGTGAGCCTTCCAGCCTCCTGGCCTCTAGTGTAAAATGTATCCACGACGGGTTTGAATCGGGTAAAGTGACAGACACAGAGATGGCTGCTTGAAAGAAGATTCTGGTGCTTACAGTGTCCAAGAGGAAGGGCCTGCCCACCACCGGGCCCTGTGGGGATGTGGCCGCGTGGGGCAGCGGGCAGGGGCGAGGGGCAGCACGGCCCAGAGCCCATGTTGTACCTTCTGCGGGAAGGCACTGTGAGCCCACGCAGGCCAGTGTGAGCGCTCAGCATTGGCCATGTGAACAACTTCAGTGGGGTCTGGCCCATGGGGCGGGCTCTGCTTGTCCAGTGTCCACTGATGCAGACAGTGAAACACTGGCCCAGTGTGTCAGTTAGGTGAAGGCGGTGGCCGGGGATGTGGGCCCTGGGTCCGTCGGTTTGCATTCAGATGTCTGCTGCACTTCAGAACTGCCATGGCCCAGTGACTACGGTGTGCACGCCTTCTCCAGAGGGAGCTCTACCACTTGCCCTGTGCTCCATCATGAAATGTTGAGTGTTGGGGTGCAGATAACAGGCCTCTGAAGCAAAAGGGGCCACACCCGAGGGGCCTGGGCCACATCCGGCCCTTTTGCACATGATGAGACAAAGGACTCCCAAGCCTAACACCTTGACGAGACAGTAATTCTGGGTGTCTTCGGGGGCCCCGGGGGCATATTTCCCATGGGGGCTGGAGGGCAGCCTAGGGCCGGCGAAGCCCACGGCCCGCACTCGTGCTCTGGGGCGCAGCCCTCCTGCACTGGCTCTGGGAGTGCCTGCGTGGCTCGCTTTGTCCAGCGGGGTACTAGCAAGTGTGATTCCATCAGAGGCCCATAAATGCTTGCCCAGTGGGAACTGTCACTTCGAGCACAGCTTCCATGCTGTCAGGAGGTCCAGCTGTGCTGGCTGGCCACACGGGGAAACCCGGGACAATGAGATGCCACCCAGAGAAGAAAGGGTGCCTGGAAGAAACAAGGTGCTCCAGCCGGATCCCCAGCGGGCGTCCCGTGGAACAGAAGGTTCCCCAGTCACTCACAGAACAGTGAGAATGCTAAGCCATTAAGTTTGGGGTGGTCTGTTACACATCCACCGATAACAGTAACACCCCACCATCGCCCACAACGACAGCCCCCTCACAATCTCAAGCCCACGCATCTCTGACCACCAGCTCCTGTCCTGCCAGCTTGGGCCCCGACTCCCACCCCCCTCTGCTGCCCCCTCTGCTGTCCCCTTTCCTTCCTCACTCTCCAGTGCCGTGGGCAAGCAGCAGGAGCACGCTCTTCTAGCCCCACCGCTCACTGCACTGGCGGGCACACCCACAGCCTTGGCTCAGGCCAGCGCTCCTCTTTCCCCTTGCCTTCTCCAGAGCAGCCTACAACGGCTGGAGTGAAACACACGGTCATGCTGACTCGTCCCCCTAAAACTGCTGGGCCATCCTACTGTTACTTTCCTCTTTTCTAGGTGGTTAGTTCTGTCGCTCCTGGTCCTCACGCCTCTGACCAGACACGTTCGCTCCTTTCTCACTTTCAACGGATGGCCTGGTTTCCTAATTCATCAAGAAAGCAGGATGTTCTCAACAGAAGAGAACCCCCCAAACTCCTACCTCCACACCCACTGGCCTCCACACCATGGTCGAGTGCCCCCCTACTCCAGGCTCCCATCTAGAATGAGCTCCTCACCCCTCGGGCAATTCTTTTGTCTCCTTCCTGCATCACCAATTTCTCCTCCTCTCTGGGAGTATGGGGTGGGGTGGGGTCATCCCCATCCGTGAACAAACATGCTACTTACTGCCCCACTGCAAACCAGCAGTCACCCTGGTCTCCCTTCTCTCTCTAGTTTGGGCCCCGTTCCTCCACTCCTGTTTTCAGGAAAAATGCTTCAGAAAAGTTGTCTGTCTCAGCCTCTAGTAGTCTCCTTCCACTCCCTGTCATCCCCCCACCACTCCGTCGGAACTGTGCTTGGCTGAGCAACCAGGGCTCTCGTGTTGCTCATTCACTGATTAATTCCCACCCCTCACCATAGAGGACTGGTCAGCAGCAGTGGGCATGGCTGACCCCTCCCTCTTCCCCCCCCCACGTACATACACGTGCATGCACACGTGCACACATGCACGTGCACACATATGTGCACACACACGCGTGCACGCACACAAATGTGCACACACACCTGCACACGCACACGTGCACGTACACGCGTGCGCGCACACCCCCTGCATATGCACACACGTGCACGCACACAAATGTGCACACACACGCACACACGTGTGCGCACACACTGGTCCTAGTTTTCCCCCTCCCTCACATCCTGGTTCTCTTTCCTGGCTCCTCCTCTTTCCATTTCTCTTCTCCCGGAATATGGCGCTACCCGTGGCTCACTTTGTGACTTCTCTTTTTCTCTCTCTGCATTTTCTCACATGGTGATCCTATCCAATCACGAGGTTTTACATACAATAAATATGCTGATGACTGCCATGTGTATGTCCCCCAACTCCCCCAGGCTGGACAGCTCCCCCTGAACTCTATACTCATATACTTCAACCGCCTTGCAAACCTCGACACGGAGCAGGGGCGAGAAATCCACGTTTTGCGGGTGCCTGCTGTGGCCCTGCCTGCCGCGGGACACGGCCTCCGCCCGGGTCCAAACCCCATCATCTCTCGCGGCATCCCTTTTTGCATTCACATCCTAAACGGCCTTCCTGATTGCACTCTCTCCCGCTAGAAACCGTCTCCATCAGCCTGCGGGATGCAGTGGAAAGCTACTCGTCTGCCCAAATCCTCCAGGGGCCTCACTTCTCTTTCTTTTCTTTTTAAAAACGTCCAGTTACAGTTGACATACACTATTCTATTAGTTTCTAGTAAACAGCATAGTGGTTAGGCATTTATATAACTTACAAAGTCTTCACCCTGGTTAATCTAGCACCCACCTGGCACCATGGTTCCTACATTGTAGACTGTTTTCCCTGCACTGTGTTTTACATCCCCGTGACTGGTTTTATATCTTGGAATTCGTACTTCTTAATCCCTTCACCTTTTTAGCCATACCTCAACACCTTCCCATCTGCAACCATCCATTTGTTCTCTGTATCTATGCGTCTGTGTCTTCTTTGTTCTTGTTTCGTTTATTTTTTTTTAATTAATTTTATTGAAGAAACAGGTTTTTCTTGTTTGTTTTATTTTGGTATGTGGGTAGCTCCCTGGCTGGGAATCGAACCCAGGCCACAGCGCTGACAGCGCCAGCGCCGAAGCCTTAAGCCACTACACCATCAGGGAACTCCCTTGTTTCGTTTATTTTAGATTCCACGTATAAGTAGGCTGAGTAGACATACTGTTTGAAACAGGACATTACCGTTGTTTTCTGTCCCATTTAAAATGTTACGTCTGGTCAGCCTACATATAGGGGAAGTCATATGGGATTTGTCTTTCTCTCTCTGGCTTATCCCACTTAGCATAATACCCTCTAGGTCCATCATGTTGTTGCAAATGGTTAAGTTTTTCACTCTTTTTTATGGCTGAGTAATATCCCATTGCATATATGTACCTCATCTTCTTATCCAATCATCTATCGGTGGACACCTAGGTCATGTCCATATCTCGGCTATTGTAAATGATGCTGCAGTGAACATAGGGGTGCATGTACCTTTTTGAATTAGTGTTTTGAATGTCTTCAGATCAATACCCAAAAGTGGAATTGCTGGGTCATGAGGGAGTTCTCCTTTTAACTTTTTGAGGCACCGCCAAACTGTTTTGCAATTTACTATCTCATCAACAGTGCACAAGGGTCCCTTTTCTCTACATCCTCGCCAACACTTGTTTGTTCATTTATGGATGACGGTCATTCTGACAGGTGTGAGGTGACCTCTCAATGGGGCCTCACTTCTTTCTGATTGTAAAAGTCAAAGTCCGTGCAAGAGCCTACCAAACTCCCCTGCCTACCTCCTCCCTTTGCCCCATTTCTCCTGCTTCACTGCAGTCTGGTCACAACGGCCGCCTCCATTTTTCAAACATGCCAGGTGTCCCCAGTCCAGGGCCTTTGCCCTGGCTCTTGTCTCTGTTGGGAAAGCTCTTCCCAATATGCCCACGTGGCTCCCGCCCTCTCCTTCCACTCTTTCTTCAGACTGACTTGTGAGGCCCTGCTCTGCTCACCAGCTTCAGGGGGAACCCCAACCCCCTTAACACTGACCCACTTGTCCCCTGAACAGCATTTAACCCTTCCTAACACGTGCATAACTCACTTATCATGGGCCTTTCCCGCACTGGATTGTGAGCAGGGGTTTTAACATGTGGCATTTGTCACGCGCACGGGTGTGGAAGCCAGCAGCCAAGGGTGGCAGGCAGCGGGCCCCACAAAGACGTCAGGCCCCGGAGGCCCGGGTCAGGGAGGCCCTGGACCTCGCCCCACCTCGGTAAAGGAGCCGAAGCCCAAGGAAGGTTGGAGTAGTTTGGGATGCGGGGGGCGGTCCCTGTGGTCCCCACCGGGACCCGGTGAGGAGCAGACGGCAGGCGGCCAGAGACGGAGGAGAGCGACCCGGGGCCCCGCCAGCCAGCCAGCCAGCCGCCTTCGGCTCGGGCCGTCTTCCCGCGTCCTGCAGGCCCCGGCCGCCCCAGCCCCCACGCCAAGGCGGCCCCGTGGCTCCGGGGCTGCGTCTCCACCCTGAGCCTCCCGCCCGCTGCCCTTCGGAAACCGGGCCGCTGACGGGGAGCCGCGGCGAGTCCCGCAGAGCCCCTCCCGTCGGCCCCGGGGCACACGCGCAGGGTCGCAGGTTGGGGGCCGGCGCGTGGCGGGGCGCGGGCAGCGCCGACGCCGGCACAAAGCTTCCCGCGAAACTGACGTAGCGCGGCGCGGCCGCGCAGGCGCCGCCCCCGGCCGCGCCCCTCCCCCGCGCTCGCGGTGCTCCTCAGAGCGCCTGCGCACTCGCCCACCTCCCATTGGCCACCGCGCGGCGGCGCGCGCCGGCCGGTGGGGTGCGCGCCCCGCCATTGGCCGTGTGGCGGCGGGCGGGGGTGTGTCCGCGCCGCGCCCCTCCCTCGGCTCCGCTCGCGGTGGTGCGCGCGGCGGCAGCGGCGGCGCGTGGCAGGTCCGGCGGGCGCGGGGCGGCGGCGGCCTGAGTCCGGCCCAGCCTCGTCCCGTCCGGCCGCCCGGACCCAACCCCGGCCCGCTCGCCAGGCGCGCCGCGGCCCCGCCCCGGCTCGGCGCCCCCCCGAGGGAGCGGCGCCGCCGGCCGAGCGCAGGCCTGGCCATGACAGACTTCAAATTGGGCATCGTGCGGCTCGGCCGGGTGGCCGGGAAGGTGAGCGGCGTGGGGCCGGGGGGCGCGGGCGCCGGGCCTGGCGGTTGTGTGGGCGGCGGGCCGGCGGCGTGTTCCCCGCAGGGCAAGCCCTCCGGCCGCGGCCTGGGGCTCCGACGGTGCGCCGGGGAGGAGGGGGCTCTCGGCTGCACCTGCGGCGCGGGGAGTGCAGCGCCCTTTGGAGGCGGCGCGCCCGCTCCTCGCCGACCCCGGTGTGTGCGCGCCGTTCCGCGCCTGCGGGTCATGGTGGAGCTCCGCACAGGTTTCACGCTGCCAGCGGTGTGTCCGCGTCCGGCTGGGCCTCGGTGGGCCTCGCCGGAGCAGGGCCTCCCTCTGCTGCTCTCCCGTACCTGGCCTCTCCCTCCGCGTGGGGCTTCCTAGCACCTGTGGGCATTGAGGCTTGGCTGTTTCCAGGAGCCGGCCGGCCGTGCAGCTGCACCAGCCGCGGACCTTATCCTCGATGGGAACCCTGTTCCCATCTCCAGCGGCGGAAGCTTCTGGTGGGAGAGAGGAGCAGAGGCAGTCAGCTGCAGGTAAAACGTAAAACGGACTCAGATCCTCCAAAAAAGCTTTCGAAGCGAGAGTGAGTGGCGTGGAGGCCATTGCCTGCCCACCCTGCAGGAGGGATGCGGCTTTCCAACGCGGGAAGGGTGGGCTCCCCGGCAGCCCCGAGGTTCTTCACTGAGGGGCCGGCTGCATTCGTGTTACCCTGTAGCTTTCACGTGGAACCAAAAGCTAAAAAGGACAGTTCGGTGAGCACCTTGTACCGACTACCCTGCTTAATCAATAAGCTTAACTGAAGCCTCCTGGACATTCCGCCTCAGCCCTGGCTCCCTCTCTATGCCAGTGACGCTCCTTGTTGGACTAGGTTTATTGGCACGTTCAAGCGCACAGCTTAGCGGTTGGCCAGTTCGGTGGCACTTATGGTTAGTCTCGTACGGGGGGGAGTGAAGCCTGGTACACTCTTCTCTCCTGCGGTCTTGAGTGGGGCCTGACCAGCTCTTGGCACGGCTGCCTGCTTCCTGTGGTAGGCTGCCCACGCCCCTTGCCTGCCGCCCTCTAGTCTGAAGGGGCAGTACTGTACCTGGACCCCAAGTGTAACGCTTCGAAATGTGGTTAATTTCCAGACCAAGTACACACTGATAGATGAGCAAGACATCCCACTGGTGGAGGGCTACTCCTTCGAGGTAAGGACAGCCGTCCCTTTGCGGACACTCAGGGAGGGTCGTGAGGGGCGGTTTTGTCCCCGTGATGTGAGGGCAGGACCTCGTGCGTGAAAACCTCTGACCCGAGCCCGTCCCCCCTCACTCCCCGCCCTGCTTGCCGGCTCTTCACCCCAGAGTCCACATGTGTGATGTTTGTGACTCCTTGTTCGACTGGACAAGCCCCGGTTCCTTGGGACCGTGCAGTGCCACCTCCCCTGTGGGTCCCGCTGTCCCTCCTGGTGCCCAGTGCTCCTTCCTCACATCTGCCTGAGCACCCTGCCTTGCCCTGTCCAGTCCCCAGCCACCAGCCTCAGGAGGGGTCGGCCCTCGCGCTCCCGTGGGAGTGTGTCGTGCTCTCTGGGTTGTGGGCTTTTCCAGGGGGCTGATGTCACTGTGCCCACGGTATCGGGCACAGGGGTCCGTGAGTGTGTCTTGAATATGGGGGGGTGCTTGCTGGGACACAGGGGGCTCTGGGGCCACATGTCGGTGGGCCCGCTGCAGACTCCTAGGGCCCCCCCGCTTGCTCCCGTCCCTCGGGTTTTCTGGGACGGGTGTCGGGCTTGTTAACGGACCTCCTCTGCGCTCGTCCCCAGGCCCGGATGGAAGTAGACGCGGATGGAAACGGCGCTAAGATATTTGCCTGTGCCTTCGACAAAAACCGAGGAAGGGGGTCAGGAAGGCTTCTTCACGAGCTGCTGTGGTGGGTGTTCCCGAGCTGCATGTTTCCCCCTTGGGTTTCGTGCAAGCCCTGATGTGTGTGGCGCTAGTGGAGCCCCCTGCCCTTGTGGCTCTTTTGTGTCGTTGCCACTAACTCAGAGCAATGACTGATTTGCATACTGTGGCACTAGAGGGGCAGCTACCACGTGCCCTTTCGTCCCCCGTGCTTGCTCCGAGGACACAGCCTCCTCTGGGGGAGGTTGGGGTCTGGTCCCTGCTGGGGGCTTGCTGGGCCTGTTAGTGGGGTGTGAGGAATGGGTGCCTTTTCTCTCTGTGCGTAGTGGGGTTCCAAAATGCTGGAGACTCCTCATTTGGGGCATTTTCTAGGCTGTGATAGATGGTTTGGGGTTCCAGCCTTGGCTTCCTGCAGCCTGGCTCTTTATTCCGGGGTCTGAACTGTCAACATGGTCTGTCCCATTTGGGCCACGGACTGACACACTTGGAGCACTCTGGGCAGCCTGCTCCTGCCCTGTCCCCATCAGGCCTCGTGGCTGACGTGCCCGGGCAGGTCTGGGAGGCGGGTCCAGAGAGCTGTCTGTCCCTAGGGAGCGGCACCGGGGCGGGATCGCCCCTGGGTTTCAGGTGGTGCATCTCAACACTGTGACCGTGGACAACCGCCTGGACAACCTGCAGCTGGTGCCGTGGGGCTGGCGGCCCAAAGCCGAAGAGACGTCCAGCAAACAAAGGTGGGTCTTTTGGGTGAGAAGGCAGCGCCGGCAGCTGCGTGTGGGGCCGCCTGCAGGGTCCCGTCCGCAGGAGGGCCGGTGTCTCTGCTCTCTGCTCTGGGCCTTTGGGGACCTTGGTTATTTTCCCTCGAAAGTTTGGATGATTATCTTTTCGAGTCGATCATCTCATGACTGGGTCCAGCAGGAAGAGGGGCTGTCTGGGCTGGATGCCTGCCATGGGCAGCACTCTCTGTGCCCCTGAGATGTGCCAGGCATCTTTATCTTGGGGCCCCTGTGCTCTTGCTAGTTGGCCTCAGCAGCGGTTTAATGGAAGCAGGACTGTAGTTTGGAGGTTCGGTTTTCGTCTTTCCATGGTCCTGAAAACATTGCTTCTGCTCAGGATGACACAGGCCGCCCACTTGGGTGGTTAGGACACTCCAGGGACAGTTCCTGTGCCCCCCAGAGCAGCCCAGCTGTGAGCGTCATGGGGCCTTGGGAAGAGGTGGGGACCAGTGCCTTAGGGGCTCTGAGTGTGTCCTCGGGCCTCTGGGCAGCTTCTCTGATGCTGGTGGTGCTGAGACCCAGCAGACAGGTGTCGGTGAGGTGGGTGGCTCTTGGCAAGTAGAGCCTGGGTGAACCATCGCACTTGTCACCCTCGGTCTTGCTAGAGCTCCGAGCAGTGGAGGTGGACATGGCGGGATGGCCAGGCCAAGCGTGGTTGGTGGGAGTGGATGGACCCAGGCTCCAGGGAGGTCACATACCTGTCACTTCCTGCCAGAGAAGCAGGGCTGGGCACCTGTGCTCTCCCTGTGATGTGAGAGTGTGGCCCTGATGGAAACTGACCCCTGTAATAGGACCCTCCTCAGGGTCATAGTCTAGATTTGGTTGAAAGTGAGGAGCTGGACCCAGTTTGGCTACAGCTCACAGCATGGAAGGGGAGGTGGATCGGCCAGGGGCAGGGAGAGCGCTGCCCGGTCTGGGCGTGGGCCTGGCTGTGCCGCACGCGCTCCCGCCTGCTGTGGGCCCGTCCGCCCAGGTGTGGGGGAGGCTGACGAGTGAGGCAGGCGGAGCCCTGCTCTGCACCTGTTCACAGGAAGACAGAACACGCTAAAAACTTGATGTCACATAGAGCTGAACCCATGCTGGGGGTGGGGGTGGGTGGCAGTATCCTGAGCAGGAGGAAACACCTTATCCATCCTGGAGGCTTGTCATTGTCACCTGGGCCCCATCCTGGTCTGGCTGCAGCGTACAGATCCGTCTTGTCTGTCTCTCAGGGAGCAAAGCTTATACTGGCTCGCGATCCAGCAGCTGCCCACGGACCCCATCGAAGAGCAGTTCCCCGTCCTGAACGTGACGCGGTACTACAATGCCAATGGGGACGTGGTGGAGGAGGAGGAGAGTTCCTGTACCTACTACGAGTGCCACTACCCGCCCTGCACGATGATCGAGAAGCAGGTGCCCGCCTCTCCGCCCCCTGCGCCGCTCCCCAGGTCCCCCCACCAGCGACACTCCACCTGACCGTGTTCTCTCCTTTCAGCTCCGGGAGTTCAACATCTGCGGGCGCTGCCAGGTGGCCCGGTACTGCGGCTCCCAGTGCCAGCAGAAGGACTGGCCTGCCCACAAGAAGCACTGTCGGGAGAAGAGGCGCCCCTTCCAGCACGAGCTGGAGCCCGAGCGATGACGGGCCCCGGAGCGCAGCGCAGCCAGCTCCTGCGGCCTGCCAGGCATTGTGGACAACTGGGCGGCCGGGCCTGTTGGAGCCAAGGCGCCCCACGCGGGCCCTGTGAGGGGCACCGCACTTCCCTCGAAGTCTTAATCTGAAGCAGAGACAGCTGGGAGGCTCCTGCCAGGGTGCTTCTCCTTATTTATATGTTAATATGTTTGTAAACTCATGTACAGTTTTTTTGGGGGAGGGCAGTGGGAGGGTTAGAAGTTACAAATAGAATCGTTTGCTGTAATCCTCAAACGGCAGACCTCTGCAACTGTCCCCGAGTGTGAGCTGTGGCGCCGGGGTCCGCGTGGGCCAGGAAGTAACGGGCGGGTCACCTCTGCCGATCCCTGTGCTCCGTCTTTGTGCTTCGGGTCACAGGTGTGCTGGGAGGGCTTCCCAGAGACAGTGACCGTGGCCGAACCCAGGTCCGCGCGTGCGGCTGGCTTGTGCGTGCGTGTGTGCATGCATACAGGCCTCAGCTGCAGCTCTACAGCGTCCTCCCGCCCCCAGCCATGTGCGGCTGGCTGCGCTGGGCTGTGGTCCCCAGGCTGGGCCTCCACCTCCTTCCTTCCACGAGCGATGGATGGCTGAGGACTGGGCAGCTTCTTGGACCTCTTGTGGAGCCACAGGGGCATTGAGCCAGGCGGTGTGGTCAGCCTCTGACTGGTCTCAGGTCTAGCCAGTTGGCTCAAGGCCTTGGTTCCTGGGAGGGGGATGAAGGCTGGCCACCCCAGCTCTGTGCGGGCGGTCCTGGCCCTTGTCGGTCCTGCCGACTTCCCCTCTTGTGGCTCTTCTGCCATCTCCTGCGACGCCCTGGTGGCCTTGCTTTGCACTACTTGGGGTCCTGGGCAGTGTGTCCTGGAGAACAGGACTCGGGAGGCAGGCAATGGCGGCATGCAGGGAGCAGGAGGGCCCATTCCCGACCCTGAGGGAAGAGTGCTTCACGCACATTTCCCCTTGGCCGCAACCCTGCTGCATGCGGGAGGCCTGCTCCAGGTCCCTCCCTACCCCGGATTGGGCTACTGGGGAGGGAGATACGTGTGATCCTGAGAGACACTTGTCCCTACTGACAGTGGCTTGACTCCTTGGGACAGTCCCAGGGCTGGGGTGACTCCTGCTGCCAGAGGCCAGCACCGGCCAGGAAGGCTGGGAGCCTGTGTAAACTGGCATGTGGGGGTGTGGGTGGTACTTCCAGCCTGGGCCCTGAGTGTGCTCAGCAACCTGCTGTGGGACAGGGAGGCACCAGACTGCGGGCCATGGGTTTTGCCTGTGTCCTCTGGGGAGTGGTCAGGTTGGCACTCCAGTCTGAGCAGCTCAGGTTGTTCTGTGGTCAGCTATTCGTCACAAATTTACACTGACAGGGAAGTGTGCAGGATCTTGGCTGACCGCAGAGCGCTGGTCCTGCAGTTGGTGCTTCTGCTGTGTCGCCTGTCATCTGGAATACCTTGACCCGGGATCGCTGTCCACCCTAGGTGCTGGGAGCGGAGCTGCAGCAGTCATGTGCCCATGTGCCAATCTGTGCTTATGGGCCCTGGGCTGCTGCTGGGCAGGTGGCCTTGGGTCTGGGGTTTGTCCCATGGCAATCCCTTCTCTTTGCTCATGTCACCACCAGGGTTCTTGGAGCAGATGCTGTCGGGAGGGTGCAGCTGGGTCCACAGCCTTCTTACCCGTGTGCTTCCCTGTCCCCCAATACCCAGCTCCTGATGGCCCCATGCTATTGGTCTTTGTAGCCGTACACCTGATAGCATCTATGAAAGTTGACCATTCAGATGGTTAAAATGTGGGGCTTGTTCCTGACCTGCTGGGTGCGTGCCGTGGGGCTACTTGACCTGACCCTACTAGGTACCACATGGTGTGGTCCAGCCATTTCAGGACATCCTGTTGCTTCCTGGCCAACCCTTTCTGCTGCTCCGCTCCAGCTGCCATCGGAGCTGCTGACTCACGTCTGTATTTGTAGCCACAGCCCTGCTCTCAAAACGGCTGAATACCCGGGTATGTATGCACGTGGATGTTCGGTTCTGGGAGCTGCCATAACAAAGTGTCACCAACCGGGTGGCTTAAAAACAATATGCTTTCCTTCTGGAGGCCAGGAGTCTCAGATCAAGGTGTGGGGCAACACCACGCCCTCCCCCCCCCCCCTGCAGTCCCTAAGGAAAGGTGTTCCAGGACTCCCCTAGCTTGTGGCAGCCTCAGGCATTCTGTGCCATGTAGCGGCATCCTACCAACCTGCTGTGGCTTTGTGTCCCCTCTGGGTGGGTGTCCCTAACACCACATTCCCCTTCGTGATGACAGCACTTATACTGGATTAGCCTCCCCCCATGACCTCTGCAAAGACCTTGTCTCCAAAGGTCACATCCTGTGGTGGTGTGGGAATTAAACACACCTTTTCTGGGGGAGACACAATTCATCACAATGTCCAAAACGTGCCTAACGCAAGCCTGCTGTGTGGAGGGCGCTGATTTTCTCGCATGGTGTCAGCACAGCACCTATTTAATCTTCCAAATCAGACCATGGCTGTGCTGGGTCTCTTCCCCTACATCCTGAATCTAACGGCCGTGGGCCCCTGCCCTCGCTCTGACGCTGGCCCTTCCCGCCCCTGTGCCCCTGCCTGCCCACCACTCCTGCCGACCGCCCTCCGCTCACATCAGACACCCGCGGCGGGCAGGTGTTTGCGTCCACGCATGCGCCGCACTTCCTGCCTTAGTGGGTGGGCTCCCAAGAAGGGCCGACCCTGGACTTGGCTCCCTGAATATCCAGGCCCTGTGCACGCCCCGACGTCCATGTCCTGCTTCCCTCCTCCCGTCCCCTTCAGGGCCCGGCTTTCTCGCTATTCCTTGCAGGACGCTGGGTCATCTCCAAGTCCCCAAGTCTCCAGCGCGGGGAAGGGGGTGCTCCCTGGCCCGCCGGGGTCCGCTGGCCGGCAGGGGGCGCAGCAGCCCGGCCACAAGAGCAGCCGGAAGTCCCGCCCCGGAAGCGTGGGGAGG
The DNA here is from genome assembly GCA_004026885.1 of Lyroderma lyra. Classification (NCBI taxonomy): domain Eukaryota; kingdom Metazoa; phylum Chordata; class Mammalia; order Chiroptera; family Megadermatidae; genus Lyroderma; species Lyroderma lyra. The sequence continues at coordinate 10,619 of PVJL010010574.1, read as the reverse complement.
AGGTGATTGCAGAAACGGAAGTACCTGTCCCGGGACGAGCAGCGCCCTGCGCTCCGGTTCCCGGCCCTGTTATCACTGCCTCCGGGTCCCCGGGCCCGACCCTGTCTCAGCCTGGCCGCGTCACCCCCCCTTCCGCCTCCCGGCCGCCGCCGCGTCCTCCGACTGCGGGGCGATGGGAAGTCGCGTCCAGCTGTTGCAGGCGGTGGACACGGAGCACACCGCAGACTCGGTGGAGTGGTGCCCGCTGCAAGGTTGCAGGCGCTTGCTGGCCTGTGGCACCTACCAGCTGCGGAAGCCGGAGAGCAAGGTGCGCGGTGGCCCCCGCCCCGGGGCGTCCTGGCGGTGGGTCTCCCTGTACACGCCCCCACCGAATGGCATTTCCCGAGTAGCCAAACTCCTGTGTCAGGAGCGGGCCGGGGAGCGCGGGTAAGGCCCCGGAGAGGCAGAGCCCACCCCGGCGTCCAACAGAGATAGCTGAAAGAGAAGTCTTGTGTGGGGTCACCCAGGACCGGATGATGCCACATTGGCCTTGTGGCCAGGATGTAGGTTAGAAACAGGCATCTTGAAAGCAAATTGTCACCTGTATTCAGGCGCGGCTCTAGCTCACCTGAATAAAGAGAAACTGGGATTTTGCAGGAGCTTAACCTGATCTCTTGGGGACCTCCGTGTGGATCCAGACCAAGACACTTAGGGCTGAGAGCTGCACTGCAGCCTGCGCCATGACCGTCCCAGGCAGGCTGGGCCTGTGGAGACCCTAAGCGGAGCCGGCCTTGTAGCCGCGTCTGTGCTGCGCCTGGGCACAGCTCTGGTCTCAGCCGCCCTCGGCTTCCCCACGACCCCATTCCCATCCTCCTCGGTCCTCAGGGGACGCATCTGCCCTTTTCGCAGAGTGGACTGGATGCTGACGAGCCTCAGGCCCGTTTGGGCCGTCTCTACCTGTACAGTTTCAGTGAGGACCGCTCTGCTGGCCCCCTGGTTGAGATCCACAGGAGAGATACTGCTGCCATCTTGGACGTGAAATGGTACATAGCTGGGAGCCATCCCACGGGTCTGGGGTTTGTCACCAGTGTCTGTGCACTTCATCAGGGGGCCTGATGCCCGGCAGCATTCAGCAGGACCAGAAAGGTGGGAACGACAGGTTCACTTCCTTGCTGCCCTGTCCACCTGCTGCCACCGGCAGGATGCTGTAGCCTTGGGACCTGCTTCCTTTCACGCTGAGCAGTGGTGCTAACAAGCGGGGTCTATAGGCTGCAGCCCGGTGTAGGCGCTGAGGTTACAGTGACGCACCACTGGGGTACGTGACATTCCCCCGTGCTCTGGGCGTATCCCATGTTCTGACTGGCACATGCATTCTCTCCTCAGGTGCCACGTCCCGGTGGCCGGCCATGCCCTCTTGGGAGTGGCAGATGCTGCAGGGTCCATAGAGCTGTTCCGCTTGGTGGGGTTTGAGGTCAGTGACTGGGGCCAGGCTTTGTGGGAGTGGAGGAACTCGAGGGGGGCTTTGCTGATACAAACATTCTTCTGGGCTGGTTTCTGTGCAGCGGTGAGCTTTATCGTGGAATGTGCTGAGACGGCGTGCACACCATTGTAAATCACCGTGTTCTGCATTTAGTAATAACTCCAGAGGTCCCCTTGTCTGTCCCCAGCAGAAGGGCTGAAGTGACAGGCTGTTCATTTACCTGTCCATGGATTGGACAGTTCTCTAAGGAAAGCCCAGACCGCGTCGTTGGGCTGGGTGCTGGGGCTGACAGTCGCAGTGACCCGCCTCCCCGGGCGTGCGGTCTCTCACTGACAGGAGAGCGGGCCATCGCCATGTGACTTCTCCAGGCCCTGTGCTGTGTCTGAAATGACAGCGCTGGCCATTGGGGGAGCGAGATGCCTGCCTCGGGGGGGACACTGAGGTGGCACTGCCGGCGGGTGCAGCAGGGGCCCAGCAGGTGCTAAACCCACAGCAGCCGAGGGTTCGTGTGAAAGGCCTTGCTCCAGGCTCACGGAGAGCAGCAGCCCTGCACTGCGGGGAGGGAGGCGGTGTCTGCGCAGGACGGGGCGCCCGTGAGCCCGGTTTCACAGCAGCAGCAGAGAATCTCAAGGAGGGTGCTGGCAAGGCCACCGGGGTCTGGGTAGCACGGAGCACGTTCCAGCGGCAAAACTTGCGTGGACCTCAGGAAGGCGAAACAGCGTTTCATGGCTGCTTGTGGCTTCCCCCAGGAAAGCTGCTGTTGTCTCTGACTCCGGCCATCCCGGCGGCCTGGGGTGGCGGGGCACCATGCACACGGGCGCTGTGCTGCCGTCCAGAGGCACGGGCAGCGTCAGGGTCTGAAAAGGAGAGCCACCTGCTCCCCCAGGCGCATGGCTGTGTGCCTCAGGCTCTGCTCCAGTGAGCGGCCGACACGCACGTTCACCTGGGAGCATGCACCAGCTTCTCGGGGAGCTGGGCTGTCCCCCTCTGATGCACCCCTTTTCTCTCATAGGACACGTATACGCTACAACCGTTGTCCAGCTATGCCCTGGACACGCAGAGTCTGGCCTTGTCCCTGGACTGGTCCACGGGGAAAGCTGGAAGGTGAGGGCCAGTGCCCGGGAGCGGCCCAGAGTCTTTGCGCTGAGGGTCCGTCCATTCCAGGTTTTGTCTACGGGGGGACCAAAGCCAATGTGCTCACCTCGACTACGGCTCCCGGCCTGGGAATAGCACCACCAGTACGGATCTAAAAGGACCAGAGTCCCAGCCTGGCACGGTGTCCTCATCAAGAGGCCTGGCACTCTTTGTTTTGACAGGCGAAGTGGTAGATTTGGTGTCTGCCAGATGCCCACGCGAGTCCCCATGCCAGGCCCATGCAGAGCCTCTCCCGTGATGCATCTTGGGGGCATAAAGTGTCACCGCTGGGAACCAGAAGAGGGTGATGAGTTTGGGTCTGTGAGTCAAGTTCAGCTTGATGTCTCCATTGGTCCCTGTGTCTAGCGCCAGTGACCAGCCCTTGAAAATCATCAGCAGTGACTCCAGGGGCCAGCTGCACCTCCTCAGGCTGACCGCGGCAGGGCCCGGGCTGCAGGCCGTGGCCACGTGGCCGGCCCATTGCTTCGAGGCCTGGATTGCTGCTTTCAACTACTGGCAGACAGAAGTCGTGTACTCAGGTGGGTGCTCCACTGGGCGCCAGCCCCACGGGGGCGGGGACACAGCGCTCAGCCATGCTGTCACCCGGCTCCCTTCTCAGAAAGGGGCTTGCTGGGGGCGAGGGAGGGACACGTGTGGTGCCCGTCGAGGCTGCGGCCCTGCCTGCTGGTGTCCGGAAGGCCTTTTGTGGACACTTCATTTTGGGGGCGAAGGCTGTTGCCGGTCCTCACCACTTAGCAGAGCCCAGTCGCACTGCCCCCGTGGGAGCAGCAGGGGAGGGGGCAGGCCCTGCCCTTGCGGTCTCTCTGTGGGAACCCCTGCTCTCTCAGGGACCCAGGCAGAGGTCCCATGCTTTTGCCCGGTGCTGCTGGGCCCAACACTGACTTGGTCGTGTTGGATTTCGGGTTTGCTGCTCCCTTTGTGGAGACAGTTTACCTTCCCAAATTAAAAACAAGAGGCGCAGGACTCTCCCCACTGTTACAACTCGTGTGTGGTCAGGGAAACCAGAGCCCAGGGACGAGGTGGCATGGCCAGCTTCTCCAACCCGGGAGTGCCACTCAGGGGCAGTGGGAGCCACCAAATTTGCAGCAAGGCAAAGAGGAGGTCATCTCCTCCGTGCAGTGGCCGGGGGTGCGTGGAAGGCCACGGGATGGGTGCTCTGGTGGCCTGCAGAGGAGGCTGCACAGTGTCGCCGCTCCACCAAGGACCTTGCTGCCGGTGGGCACATGCGGCCTCCATCCAGCACTCGTTTCCCTGGGTCATCCTGGCACGTGCGCTCCCAACTGGCCCCTCTCGGGGGTCGCTCTTCGTCCCCTCCGCCTTCCTCAGGCCGCGGCCGGAGCCTCCATTGCTACTCTCCCGCTCCCAACACTCCTCTGGAAGCAGCTGCACGTGGCGGTTCGGCCTTCTCTCCCCAGCTCCTGGCCTGTGTGTCGTGCCCGCTGCGCAGCACTCCGGCAGGGGTCTGCAGCTGAGACCCTCCTCCCGGGTCTGCCTCTCGCACACCTCCGCTCTGACGTCCAGGCCCCGGGACAGGGTCTGGTGGCCCCGATCAGCCGCGTCTGTCCCCAGAACAGGGTCTGGTGGCCCAAATCAGCTGGCTCTGTCCCCTCACGCTCCCAAGTCCACGTAGATTTTTCTCTTCTCAGCACCTAATGCTCCACCACCTCTTTTTCTCTTCACCTGTGCTCTCCACCACGTCATCTCGTTCGTTAGAGCAGAGCGCCTTGAGGGGTGGCCCTGCACGCGATCCTTGCAAAGCCAGTCTCCACACCAGTCGGAACACTTGTTTTAAAAGCTTTATGACACCTTGGTCACAGTCCTGACCCTCTGCAGCTCCTCTCTGAGCTCGATGGCATCCCATGGCCTTGCACAGTCTTACTTCGAGTGAATCCCCTTTGTCCTCAGGTCATCCGTGCTCTCTCCAGTCTCAGTGTTGGATGTGTTGGGGGGCTCAGTTTAAACTCTTCTCCTGGGAAACGCCACCAGGTCTGAGCCCACACGTCACTCTCAGGGTGCCCTGTGGCGTCTGAATATGGTTCTGCGTTTGATGCCCCTCCCCTAAGGAGGGTCCTGTCTCCATTTGAGTGACACCACTAAGTAGTCTTACTGGAAACAATGAAGAAAAAACTTTCTGAGGTCTCATTCTTGGATTAGTTTGTCTGCCTTGAGGCGTAGCTCATTCAGAGCACGGGTGTAGTGAGGCAATGATGCAGTCATTCACGACCAAGCCGCTTACGTATTTATTGAGCACCTACTGTGTGCCAAGCTCTGTCCTAGGTGCTTGGAATACGTCAGTGAACAAGAGACAAAAGTCCCTGGTTTCTTTAAGCTCAATACACAGTAAGCACAATAAATGAGGAAATTGATAACAAATAAGGAGACTGCACAGTATGTCAGAGCTGACAGCTGCTTCGGAAAGAAGGCAGGTGGAACAGTGAGGGGTCGGGTACCACAGGCAGCTGCCAACTATGCCGTTCAGTGAGCATCTACCTCCTGTCTGTGGCAGGGACTGTAGTGTGCTCATAAGTACCCATTGGATGGGTGGTTAGTTAAGTGGGTGGTGGATGGATGGATGGTGGATGGATGGATGGTGGATGGATGATGGATGGATGGATGATGGATGGATGGATGTATGGATGGATGATGAATGGACAGATGGATGGATGGAGGGTGGATGGATGGATGGTGCATGGGTGGATGATGGATGGATGGATGGTGGATGATGAATGGATGGATGATGGATGGATGGTGGATGAAGGATGGTGGATGGATGGAGGGTGGATGGATGGATGATGAATGGACAGATGGATGGATGGAGGGTGGATGGATGGATGGATGGATGGAGGGTAGATGATGGGTAGGTGGATAATGGAGGGTGGATGATGGGTGCTGGAAGGACATGTGGGTGAATGGGTGGGACCTGGTAATTTTGCCCCCACAACTGCCTGGTCTTTCTTCCCTATAGGCATAGCCCATCAGTCTTTCCTTTCTTCCCTACAGGTGTCCTCTTTAAGTTTAAAGACACACCATGTGGCACAGGGGTGACTGTCCCTGGGGCTCTTCTGCCTTGTGGCAACCTGAAACCAACCTGGAAGTCACCCACAGGAATTCCCTCTCTGAGAAATGGCCACTTCCTGTTATCAGTGCCATTGTCAGTGTTTCTGTTTCCACACAGGTGGGGACGATGGCCTTTTAAAAGGCTGGGACACCAGGACCCCAGGCACATCTGTGTTCAGCAGCAAGAGGTAAATCATCAAGGGGCCAGCTCAGCCGAGACAGCTCTCCCCGACCCCCGTGTGCGCGTGCCCGGCACTCTCTGAGCTCTCCCCTTCTGCTCGCAGACACTCCATGGGTGTGTGCAGCATCCAGAGCAACCCCCACCGGGAGCACGTCTTGGCCACGGGAAGGTGAGTCCCGGGTCGGCTCCCAGGGGTCCTCGGGCACCTTTCCCTCCCGGGCTCGGGTTGCCTGCTGCAGTGTGTAATTGGGCCAGCTCTCAAACCAGAGTGTGGGTGCCGGGTGTGGGAAAAGGGAGACTTCGTCCGGGAGGCGTGAGTGGGATGGGTGTCCCTGGGAGATGTCTCCTGCCCTCTAGGGGCCCCGGGGAACGAGTGGGCGTTGGCTTTCCTGCACGCACTCTGTGTCGATTGGTTTCAGCTACGATGAGCACGTCCTATTATGGGACACCCGGAACATGCAGCAGCCATTGGCAGACGTGCCCGTGCAGGGCGGCGTGTGGAGGCTCAGGTGGCACCCTTTCCACAGCCACCTGCTCCTGGCAGCCTGCATGCACAGTGGCTTCAGGATCCTCAACTGCCGGAAGGCAGCAGGTGAGTGGGGGCTCCCAGCTTCCTACCCCTCACTTCTCCAGCCCCCCACATTCCCCGGGACCCGCCGTGAGTGCTGCGTAGTCAGGTGTTGCTCCCTGGAGTGTGTTTCCTAATGCAGTGACCTCGTCATTATAAGCTGTCCCTCCGTCTCTAGTAATGTTTGCTTGAGTGCCTGTCCTTCTGATATCAGAGCATCGATTGCTAAGTAGTGGTGCACGTACCCCTGCCGTTCAGGGGTATACGAACAGTAATCAGTAATGACGAAGAAACAAGTGAAGTGAAAAAATGCAAAAAATGTTCGTCGTGGAACAGTAAACGTTAAGTTTGAATATCTGTTCATGGAGACTCTTCAAAATTAGATCCCATTAGTGAATGATGATGGGGCGAGGGCGTGGCTGTGAACCCTCCCCCCAAACCGCTCTTCTACCCGTCCTGACACTCAGTTTCAGAACAGCCCGTTGGCGACATTTGTAGAACTTCCCCAAATAAATACATCCGTCGCCAGAGTGATCAGTTTAGTTATTGACTGAGTACAAGTAAGTGCGTTGTCTTTTTTTTTTTAATGTGGGGGGCTCCCTGGCTGGGAATCGAACCCAGGCTGCAGCGTTGAGAGCGCCAAAACCTTAGCCACTGCACCACCAGGGAACTCCAAGTGCATTATCTTTAATCATGATTCTTTACAAGTTTTTTTTATTTCGCGTTTAAACACTTGATCGTCATTATCAATATTTTACTGTTACAAATATTGTAAAATTAACTCTGTGGTTTGTACTTTGAGTGGAGTAATTTTTCTTTCCTAACTTATGACCTCATTTCCACTGTTTTAAATTAGGATAGGCACTGAACAAAAGTGTTAGCATTTAAAAGCAGGTGCTTCAACAACGAGGGGTACAGTGTATAGAAATGGGTTTAAAAGGGGTACATGAGGGGGGAAACGTTGGGAACCACTGTATTGGAGCCATTCGGGCTCTCTTGTGGTTGCTGTTTGCGTGATGCCTGTTTTTCCATCTTTTGCTTTTAGTTTGTTCATAGCTTGGAATGCGGGACATGTCTCCTGCATTGGGTTCTGCCTTTGTCAGGAACATTATAAAAGTGACATTCTGTTCTCCTAAGTGTGTTGTCAGGAGGCACATGGTGCCACTTTGTCCCTTTAAGCTAATGTTCATTTGATCACTGACTGGGTGGTCTGCCCTGTAAAGACACGACGATTTCCTTTGTAATTAATACAGTAAATTCTCCATTAACCACTACTCCCAAGCAGCTGGCACCCCTGCACGATCGTTCTGCATGGCACTCGGTGGTTGCTGACAAATGCTGGCTGCTCATGGCAATGCCCCTCTGAGTGTAGCAGGGACACCGGCTGGGACTAACGAGGTCAGCTCCCAGTAATGTCGTGTTTCTGTTTTCTTGTTGCTCCAGAGAAGCAGGAAGTGTGCACAGTCTGTGTGTCTCACACGCTGCCCAGCTCACTGGTGTATGGAGCCGACTGGTCCTGGCTTACCTTCCCCCTCCAGCCGCAGACTGCGCAGCCCCTCGACTTGCCGTCCCCTCCCAGCAGTGACACAGGAGCCGGGACAGCAGACGTGGCCCACAGCCTGAACGTAGCAGGCCAGTTGCTAGGACCTCCCTCTTCTGATCCATCAGCAGACCACAATGGACAGGGTGGGGCCGGGTCCCAGAGTGGAGGAAAGGGGTGGACTTCTGTACAGCCACTCATGAAGGACGTGGAGGGACCACTCACCCCAGGGACCAAGCTCTGTGACTGTGACCCTTGTCTGGGAACAGCAAACCCTGACATCAGCCTGCTGGCCACTTGCTCCTTCTACAACCACGTCCTTCACCTCTGGAAGTGGGACAGCTGAGCCGGGGAGCAGGGTGCTCGGTTTGAAATCCTAAGAGACCATGTATGTGATGGACTGCCCTCTGACCTCTCCAGAGACTCTTACCTGTCTCTGCAGGTTACAGCGCAGGGCCCAGTGCATCTTAGGGCACCTGCAGTGTAAACAGCCAAGAATGCTGTTGGCGTTCCTTAAATAAACCTTGCGTGCTCAGCCCTTCAAAATGGGGGTTCTGTCCCACAGGGAGGTGGGTGGGAGGCAGTGTGAGGGTCCTGTCCCAGCTCTCAAAACGGTCAGTTTTTTATGTGGATTTGACTTTCAGGTCTTCGTACCTATTTAAGCAACTGTTTATGGTAACTACAGGGAAGTTTTTTTAAAGCTACTCTGTAACGCCCAAGGTAGTTTCCTGTGACCCACACAGCACTGACGTGCTTAGATTAGCCTCCTTTGCAGAAGGGTGTGTACGCTGCCTCGCCTTAGCATATGTTAATCGTACTTCCTCCCTATGGCTTCAGTGAACTGAGTAACTTCCAAACCTTGGACACAAGTAATCCAGATGCATAACTGGGTTTGTGACCCTCCTGACTCCTACAGACAAGTTCATGGTTTTTCTCACAGGCCACTGTTGAATTTGTCCAATCCTCAGCATTACTGATAGAATACGTATGTGTTCTGAGTCAGAAACCATGCACTAATCCTTTATTTACTTACTTATTTATTTATGTTGGTGGGTAGTTCCCTGGCTGGGAATCGAACCCAGGCCACAGCACTTACACCACCACCAGGGAACTCCCTATTTTCTAATGATACAACACAGCATGCCCTTAGAATGTGTTGTAGAGCATTATTCCACGTTGATCGATCAATCCCCAGCTAATAGCCCACTGATTTCCATAGAGAAATGCTGACCCCTCCCTTGGAGTTTGCGTTGGGCTAGTGCCCTGCTTAAGCAGAGCACAGATCCCGGGGACTAAGCCCTGCGTCAGACGTGGAAAGGGCCCAGATTATACTAGAGAAATCCCGATTTGGGCACTCAGTGTTTGTGTAGCCTCATCTTTGGGTTTGCCCCCAGGAAAGTTTCTTTCACCCGACCCCTCCAATAGCTGCTTGGGAACCCACAGAGAATATGCTCATTGCTGCGGGGGTAGTGCTGTCATGTGGGCCGATCTGTCACAGCGCTTCCCCCGCCCGCTAAGCGACTTGTTTCTGCCCTTGGCCTAGTTCCCAAAACCCGGGAATGGGCTCCACGGGCGCGCCGCCTGGGTCGCGACGTACTTTCATTTCACGAGGGTCAGATGGCAACAGCAAACACTACGGCAGCCAGGGTCTTTAATAGAAACGACATGAGCACGCCGCCGCCCCACGCGCCCACCCCGGACCGGGGGCGCCGGCCCCAGCGGCGCTGCGGCTAGCGCGGGAAGTTCTTGGGGTACAGCTGGAAGAGCTTGCCTTCCTGCGTGGGCTCGAAGCCGTACTTCTCCAGCCGCTCGGGGTCGAAAGTCCCGTTCCTGAAGTCCTTCTCGATGGCCGGCGCCGCCGTTTCCCGAAAGAGCTGTTCCGCCGTCAGGGGGGTGTCGGTGCCCGCCGGGGCGCGGTAGTTCACGTAGGGCTTGAGCTTGAAGCCGGTCAGCTCGGGCACCACCAGCTCCGGCACCATCTCCTGCACCACCACGAACTTGCCGTCGCGGGCGCGGACGCCGGTGCCCTTCGCGCCGCGGCCCTTGTAGAAAGTGCGCGGGCCCCGCTTGCTGGTCCACTTGCTCATCCTGTCGGCGCCGCGGACCACGCAGCGAGCGGCGGCGCTCAGGAGCCCCATGCCCGTCTGACCTCGTGCGGCAACCGGCCTCCCTGCGCACCGCTTCCGGCGCTCACCGCGGCTTCCGGCGTCCCGCCTGCGCGCCGCAGCAAAAGCCTCTCCGATTGGCTGGGCGGCGTCCAGTGTGCAGCCGCGGCCTTGGGAGGGGGCGGGATCTGCAGGGCCTGGCCAAGGCACAGGGAGAGTGGGGGGCGGGGGCGGGGCGCCGGGGACGGGGCGTCGGGACGGGGAGGGGCGCGCGGGTGTCGGGAGCGCGCGGTCCCGGTGAGTCACCGCCGAGCTCCCTGAGGTGGCGATCCCGCGCTCGGGCCCTGTGGGGAGGGGTAGCCAGCGGCTCCCCCAGAGCGCACACTGCCCGGCCGGCCTTGCGCCGCGCGGGGAGCCGCGTGTGGGCGCCGAATTCCGCGTCCTTTCGGCCTGCAGATACCAGCCGCTGCCCCCATCCCCGAAGCTCCTGTAACGCCGACGCCCCCCGACCCGACGCCCCTGTAACGCCGACGCCCCCCCCCGACCCGACGCCC
>PVJL010010573.1:0-48329 GCA_004026885.1 Lyroderma lyra | reverse complement strand
TTGATGCTTTGTAATATAAATAGAAGTCAGGAAGTGTAATGCCACCAGCCTTATTCTTTTTATGTAGTATTACTTTGGCAATTCGAGGTCTTTTATGGTTCCATATAAATCTAATAATTCTTTTATCTATTTCACGAAAGTATGATTGTGGGATTTTGATGGGTATTGCATTAAATCTGTAGATTGCTTTGGGCAGAATGGCTATTTTAACAATGTTAAGTCTTCCTATCCATGAACAGGGGATATTTTTCCACCTCTTAAAGTCTGTTTCAATTTCTTTCAAAAGTGTCTTATAGTTCTCTGTGTATAAGTCTGTCACGTTCTTCGTTAAGTTAATTCCCAGGTATTTCATTCTTTTTGTTGTGATAGCAAAAGGAATTGACTCCCTTATTTCTTTTGCTGTGGATTTGTTGTTTGTATAAAGGAATGCTGTTGATTTTTGTACATTGATTTTGTATCCTGCGACTTTACTATATTCATTAATTGTTTCTAATAGTTTCCTGGTGAAATCTTTGGAATTTTTTATATAAAGGATCATGTCATCCGCAAATAGTGACAATTTGACCTCTTCTTTCCCAATTTGGATACCTTTGATTCCTTTCTCTTGCCTGATTGCCATGGCTAGAACTTCCAGTACTATATTAAATAACAGTGGTGACAGGGGCCATCCCTGTCTTGTTCCTGATTTTAGGGGAATAGGTTTCAGCTTTTCCCCATTCAGTATGCACATCCTGTCATTTTTAGCGTGCTGTTGTACAAATAGTAATAATAATAGTAATAATAATAATAATAATAATTGAGCAGGTAACCTGATTCAGACACTTTTCTTCAAGTCAAACCTCAACATTTCATCACTAAGTCGCATTCTTTTTTCCTACATAAGAATAGGGCAGGGCCCTTTCAAAGTTTACGTACAGAGTATGTTTTGTTTTCTTGCTTTTTCCCATGGGAGATAAAAACAGTCATTTCCTTATTAAAACAAAAGGTGGGACCTCTCCTGTAGCTCCATGGAAATGTAGCAGAGGCCAATCGCAGCCACGGGTAATTAGGAGACAACCATCTCCCCATTCTCCCTTACGCCCCGTCCCGGCCCATACCCCAGCTACCACCCAACCCGTATAATGAGGTAGTAATGCATGTCTCAGCTGGTGCAGGAAACATTCTCCCCTATTAAACAGAAGGGAGACGAATTGAAATTTTGTGTGTTATTCTATGGTAGAATTTAACAAGTCAAAGCATTAATTGGAGGGAAAAATAATGGTTGTTCTCCAGAAGTGCAATTATATTACTGGTCCTTCGCACATGAAGGAAGGTCATGGTTGAAACAGAACAAAGCAAATCAAAATAAAAGAACACCAAAATAACATAATCTTTGTGCAATTGATGAATTTGTTTAACTGTTGAAACCTGTTATACATTAAAAAAAATAACAACTGCATTTTCAAATTAGAAGCCATATAGGTTGGTAACTATCATTTAGCGAGTTCCTTTGCAAGGATTTAAAAATCTTTGAGAATATGAAAATTATTACAGATTGCTGGAAAGTTTGCTGTAAAGGCAAGTCTGAAAGGCCTGAAATCATCATTTCCATCTGTTCAGGGCACACTTGAGAAAGAGTCTAAGAACCTCTACAACAGGAAGAAGTTACCTGTGATGACACAGTGCTTTTTGTGGGAGCTGTTTAATTTGAATTGTGCTGTTTGGCGGGAAAAAAGAAAAAGTTTTTATAAATATTTAGTAGAATTTTTTTCTGGTTGAGATACCCACACACACAAATGACAGTTGGCCATCAAAATCTATTTTCAATTCTATTTGGAATTCAACTGAACTAGTAGGTTATTGATGTGCACAGTAAAACTGAGATGGGAAATTTGAAGTGATAATGAGAGACATGGGTTTTTGAACTGGAAATTTTTAAAGCAGAGATAATTTACTGGTATATTCTTTAAAAAAATACCAATGAAAATGTGTTCGAAGGTATGTAATTGCCAAGAGTGTTCCACATATATTTGAAAAAAATCATTGCTTATACGCTCAGCTGCCCTTACCTTGAAAACTCTAATAGGCTGCAGCTTGCACTTCTGTTTTCATATTTTAATTGCATGGATTTTGCACCCGTGAGATGCAATTTCCATTGCATGTTGTTCTTCTTTGGGAATGCACCACAGATGAGTGCCTCGACGAAAGAGAACTTTAGGTTCCTCTAGAAGCTGTCTCTTGCCTTACCTTCTCTGTTTCCTTGGACATGAATAGAAATAAACAATCCAGACATGATGCCTGGCAGAGATGCTGGCTAAGGAAGGAGGCCAAATTCAGTAGTGTCTTTTCCTAACTCTCTCCAGTACTAGATCAATAAACAACGTGGCAGCAAAATACCAAGTTAGATTTGCCAAGTGCTGTCAATGCCATTAGAATTTATTTTGAGCCATTGGAAATTTGAAAACATGACTACAGGACTTTGAAACAAGGCTCTCCGGGGAAATATACCTAGAGAGGGAAAAAAATTTACCTTGTTAAAATCCATCACCTTTCAACTTCTTAATGACAATACACAGTTTCTCTTTTGCATAACTTTTGACTCAGGAAAAGATGTTTGCTTTTCAGAGGATGACATGGTTTTAGGAAAAGTAGAAGAAATTAACTTTGCACAAATATCAAGTCACCGTTGGAGTCATTGGTGTAGAAGTTAAAGTTTCTGGGAGACTTTGAGGTCATTGCTGGTACACTTATTTTTCTCGTAGAAAATAAAAGAACTTAGAAAAGACTAAGATTTATAAATATTTGCTATAAAATGTAGAGCTTAAATGAATATTTAGTGTGGAAATCTGACAAGAAGACAAAAAAGGAAAAAACAAAAACTAGAGAAACTGTGCTGGCGGCTTCATAATAAAAAAATATTAACAAAACAATACAACTTTTCATACTTCTCTCTTTTGTTTTGTTTTTAAGTTGGAATTAGGAAATATCATTCAAGAAAAAAGAAGTTTTCTGTTGTTTTTAATGATAGATAGAAGTCTAAGCACCTATACAAGTAAGTTTAAACATTGATGTACAAATTTGAGGTTATAGATGATCAATGAAATGAGAGTAGAAGCTAATAGATGTCATTGTCTAATATGCATTACGTTTGCCATTATTTAGTGAATTGTTTGCAATCAAATTTGAATAGGAAAATGAGGAAGTATTGGCTAAGAGTTACAACAGATGTGGCAGATGACACCAGGGTCAGGAATGCCAGGATTCACTTTCTGTCTCTCCTTTGTCTTGTTTCTGCATGTTGCCTCTTTCCTCATACTAGACCTCCTCTGTGCTAAGCAGAAATGTCAATACTTGATATTTCTCAGCTTTATCACAGACAGAATGGGGACCCTAGTTTTGAATTCTAAATTCAGAGGTCATAAGGGAGGGTTGGCTGCCATTAAGTCAAGTGAATATCCCTTAACCAATTAACTCTTGTCAGGATTCTGGCATAAACCCACAGGTACCAGTGGCCCATCCCTAGATCAAGTGTAGTGACCAGAGAGGAGGAGTTTTTTTTGTTTTTGTTTTTTTTAATGTGGGTAGTTCCCTGGCTGGGAATCGAACCCAGGCCACAGCGTTGACAGCGCCGAAGCCTTAAGCCACTACACCACCAGGGAACTCCCTAGGAGGAGTTTTTAATTACGCAACTCCCAACCAAAACACGTGGATAGTAAAGGGGGAAAAACTAGATGGCCCAGATAAGGGAGTGCTGTTCTGAGCAGACAGAGTATGTAGCAGCAATTTACTACTTTCATTTAGCTGAGCATGTACTTTGAGACTAATAGATTTAATTTTGATTTGTGCTTTACTCCCTTGAAACACAAAACTCTTGCCCATGAAAGAATATTGTTAAGTGGTAATAGGAGGTCTGACAATTAAGTTCATGAACTCATCCTAGAAAATGTGCTACATATCTCATTGATGAATATCACTATTGTCACCTTCTAAGTACTGGGAAGCTATGCACAAATGCCAGTGCCTAGTTTACCATTCAAAACAACTTTGGAACTCTTTTTCTGGAATGGTCATCAGAGCTGTCACCATATTACCCTTGATGTCCTGAATGTCATCAAAATGTCTTCCTTTCAATATTTCCTTTATATTAGGGTAAAGAAAACAGTTACTGGGCAGATCAGGTGAGTAGGGAGGGTGTTCCAATACGTTTATTTGTGTATTGGCTGAAAACTCCCTCTTAGAACTGGTGCATTGTCGTGATGCTAGAGCCATAAGTTGTTGGCGAAAAGTTCAAATTGTTTTCCTATTTTTTATGTAGCATTTTCATCACTTCCAAAAGTAAACTTGTCTGTCCAGTTGGTACACATTCATAATGAACAATCCCTCTGATACCAAAAATGTTAGCAACACTTTTTTGACTCTTGATTGGGACTGACAGAAGTTTTTTGGTTGTGGAGAATTTGCTGACTTTCATTGTCCACTTTGATGCTTTGTTTCAGGGTTGTATTAGTACACCCATGTTGCATCACCAGTGATAATATGGCTCAAAGTATCACCTTGCCTCTCCGAAAGGTCTTGGCCAACTGATTTTCCTTTGCTTTTGTTCAGGACCATTTTGGCACACACCTTTCTCATGCCAAGATTTTCAGTTAAGATTTTTCTGTTTCTCTGTTGATCACTTGTCTGCTATGCTTCTCAGAGTCAGCTGACATAATGCATAATTCCGTGAATTTTTGCCATGTTTTCATCAGTTCTTCTCATTACTGGCCACCCTGACCTCTCTTCATCAATGATGCTTTCTCTCCCCTCAGAAAAATGTTTAACCCATTTGTACACTGCCAGTTTTTTTTTCATGGCATTATCCCCATAAACCTGGACTAACATGTCCCTGACTTCACTTCCACTCTTGGCAAGTTTAACAAGAAATTTAATGTTTGTGCATTGTTCTAATTCAAGCTCCAACATTCTGGTGACAACACACAACAACAGGCAAAAACTATAATGAACGCCACTTAGTAAGACACCGCCACACATTGAGACGAACACAGCTGTGAGACACAGATACACCAAGGTTATGACACCTTACTGAGTTGTCCGTACAGTGTACCAGCTCCCACGGGGATTGGTAGATGCTGGATAAATGTAAGTAGACTGTCTGTTAACTGAAATTCAAGCATCTGGCACTCTCAAGCAACTGGCAAAAATTTTTTGTTGGTTGCTTGAGATTTTGCCAGTTGCTTTAACGTGTCAGCTGCTTGAGTTCTAGTTAATGGAGCGTATACTATATATACTGTGGGTGTCAAAAAAATGTATACACATTTTAAGTGATGTTATCTATGTATTACTTTTCAATGTTGAAGTGAATTACAGTAGCAATGTGTAGTATGATGTTTGCTCAAAAGACGGTGTTAAATAAATGCTAGTGACACCATGTGACAGGCAGGACAGTCAAAGAAAGTAGCAGAAGCACGGTTGTTGTTTGAATAGTGCAAGATCATTTTGAAGTGGTATTTGAAATACAAGAACGTTGTTTGAGTTTTCCCCATGTTCTCCTGACTTAATTCCCTTTGACTTCTACCTATGGGGAACCTTGAAGGATGTGGTGTACCGTAGAAAACTGGCTACACCGGTGGTAGTTCAGGAAGAAATTGAAATGGCATGCACATCAATACAACAGAACACTTTGGTCAATGTTGCTCAAGCAGTAGTGAGCCATAATAAGAGTCTGGGTGCAGATGGTGACCACTTTGAGCACCTCTTGTAATTGAAGAAGTCAAACGTGACTTGTATTCATCTTTTGTTATTGGTATATATTGAGTATCGCCATTTTAATACAGTTTGTTCCTTTCTTAAAAGTTTTTTGACACCCTCTGTGTGTGTGTGTGTATATATATTTAATATATATATATTTGTATATATATATTGTGTGTGTGTGTGTGTGTGTATATATATATATATACACACACACACAAAGAACCTGAGTAATAGAAAGAACTGAGAAGAGACCATATCATAGTCTCAAAAACTAAAGCAAGAAAGTATTAAGGAATATAAATTGATTACAAGTAAGACATAAATAACCAAGAAAGAAAATATAAACTTCCTTGTCTCACAACACCGACATGATCTAAGGGGAGCTTCAGAGTACTAGTGACTTGTTATAGGCATGAGACAGCTGACATTTACAGGTGGTTTGGACTTTTAGCTGTTATCTCATGGCTCCGGTAGTGATATACTGAGAATTATTTCAAGGCAGATGACCAAGAGTGAATAGTAATGACTGTTTTGGAGTAAAAAAGATGGCACAGCTTTTAAAGACATCTCAGAATAATGTTATCTGTAACTTAGCTGCGGGAGGGAAAAATGAATTTCATTATTTAATGAAATGTGTTTCATGAGGCAGAACATCCTCACAAATTTGTTAATCAAGAACATTCATAATTATGCTACTTCTTAATAGAGAATGAAAAAGTCCTTTAATATTGTTGTTTTGCGTGTGAACTTTAAACAACAAATTAAGAGGCATTGTTTTGATGAATATTTTTTGCTCCCAATAATCAACTTTTAAAATTTAAAAAAGTTTTTTTTTCACTAGCTATATGGATTAAATACTTCACAGTTTGTTTTGCGTGCTCAAAAAACTCAAGTATGTTGACATTTCAATGACACTACAACTCTCAAATAGAGGAGTCTTATCTAAGTCAACTTGTCAAAGGGAAATTAAAGAATTTTCATTAGGAAAATGTATTTTCTTCTTGGGTGTACATTTACTTGTTCAATAAATATTTGCCAGACACAAAATGCTAGCTATGGGTTAATGCTGTAAAATGGAAAGAGCATTAAGGATCTCTGATTTTAGTGGTGTATATATACAGACTGGTGGTACAGCAGGCCCAGTGCTCTCATGCAGCTTACAGAATGTGCTCTGGGAATATAGAAAAAAGACCAAAATACTAACTGCTGAAGGCTTTTGTATTGTTCAAAAGACAAGTATTTAAAAAGAGATGCATACCTCCAACTCAAGACATTAAAAGCTGTGGGAAAATTTGAATGCTGGTCAAAACTTTAGTAATATAATCAAGTAGAAGTCTCATGGAGTGCTACCCCAAAACAGAATGTAACTTAGGAACTTGGATCAATTTTAAACTTTTACACTCCTCAAGGTTTTTAAAAATTTTCCCTTGTTCCCAGAACATGAATTGTCACTCTGTGCCCAAAGTTTAATTAGATATTTAATAACTTCAGTCTAACTATAAAATACTTCTAGTAAAGGAATTCCACAGATAATGTCACTGGATCCAGAGCTTTCTTCTGGTTTTAAGTTTAAATAAATGATTCCAACCATTTGTAGTCGGAGGCCAATCTGTAACAGACCAGTTACTCACGTTATCTGGCCAATGTTGAAAACATATTAAATAACTTTTAAGGTTTTTTGGGGGAAAAGGTTTCTTCTAATGAATGGTAAAGGCGAAAAGGAAAATGGCTCTAATTAGATATATATTGACACCACTGATAAGCATATGCTTAAAAATTATTTTATTTTTTTTCAATTTTTCCTTCTCTATTAGTCATTCATTTAGGAGAGGATAAAAGCCTGTGAATAAACATGTATAATCATATTTTCACTATGACAACATAGAAAAATGACATGAAAGTTGATAAAAGACAAGGCCTTTTCAGACCTCTAATAAATTACTTGGATGATGAGAAAAAGAAAATCCTCAGAAAAAAGTGCTCCTGGAGACCTTGAATCATTCTTAGAGGCAATGCTCACTGTTCAATGTCACACAAAACTGCATATTTATTCAGGGACATTTCAATTTCAAATTAAGTGTGATAATGATGATAAAAGGATCACCAATGTTTTATTTTCAAAATCTTTTTTCCTTTAAACATTCGTAGTAATTGAATTTGTAATACAAGTGATATAATCTGAAAAATACATAAATATCATAAAATATAATAACAAAACACAGAAAATAAAAATTTATGACAACACCAATATAGCAAGCTGGTGGTCATGAAGAAATACTGCATGCAGTGTGTTACATTCTATATTGTGCTATACTATACATGAAAGAACAGTGCATTGTGCTTTGTTAGGCAAAATGAAACCATTTGCAAGTTATTCCTTCCTCTTTGGGCTGACTTCACAATAAAACAGAGGCTCAGAACAAACTGCTCTGGCCTGAGTATGTTTAGACATCAGATATATATTATTTTTATTTTTCACAGGAAAAGATAATACTTTTTTTCTGGTTTTTGTTTTTTTGGTTTTTTTTTTTTAGGAATAGTGAACAAAAAGTATAAAAGAGTTTGGTTGGAGAGAAAGACATAAAGTGGTAATGATCATGTTAGGAGATGGACTCGCTGGTGGGGTACAATCCAGAGAAAACGTAGCAGAACTAACACGATATGATAGTTAATTTCAAGTTTCAACTTGACAGGGTCATAGACAGGGTGCCCAGATATTTGGTTATGCATTATTCTGGGTTTGTCTCTAAGGGCCTTTCTGGATGAGATTAACATTGAGTCAGTAGACTAAGTAGAACTGGTTGCTCTCCTCACTGTGGTTGCTCTCAGCCAATCCTTTGGAGGCCTGAGTTGAACAAAAGGTAGAGTGAAAAAGAACTTGTTCGCTGCTTATTACTGAGCTGGGACATTGGTCTTCTCCTTGAAGTGAGCATTGCACCATTGGTGACCTTGGTCTTTTGGTCTTCAGACTTGGACTAGAGCTACACCATTGGATTTTCTGGGTCTTCAACTTGTAGGTGTCAGATCATGAGACTTCTCTGTTTCCATAATTATGTGAGCTAATACTCTAAAAAAAATATATATATATATATATATATTTACATACACACACACACACATATATGTATGTATGTATATAAATTTCTGTTTCTCTGAAGAATCTTGGCTAATACACAGAGTAAATACTGAGGGGAAGGATGTAATGGATTAGAGATATTTGCAGGAGTGGGCCTGCTTAGAGTGTGGCAGTATTTGTGACATTCCTTTGCCTTTCCTGTTCCAAGGCACAGCCTCTGGCTCTCTGTACTTCCTTGGAATGTTTAATTTCATACAAGCCTGAATGGAAGAGTTAAATTTCCTTTAAAACCAAGAGATATCTACTTCCCGGAGTCAAGGGGGGCCCTTGCAATAGGCAAAATGCTTCAGTTTTATTCTTTGACCTTCAGATATAACCGCAAATATAACTAATTTATCTTAAATATGTGAATACATTCAACAATGAAAGCAGATCCTTTTAGTTAGTAATAATTCAGTTTTTCATTTTAGATCTCAATGGCCTGTCACAAAGACCTGATTGCAGTCATCACTCAATGATTATTATGGTGTCCCCCTTTATGTCTAGTTCAGATTTAATAAATGACACTTCATGTCATTTTCTTATTTTATGTTTCAGAGCCACAACCCTTTTTTTGATACTCATTTACTCCCTTTAAGACAGAATCTTAGGGCTCATTTAGAAATGTATCTGGTAGAGTGATTATAGTCTATTCGTTATGCTGGTGATTTCTATACGGTATACACCTATTGCATGTGAGACACAGAAGGCTGGAGGATTTGATTTGACTTTCTCCCTTATCTGTGGTGAAAGTCTGCTTTTGGTATCAGTTTCTGGCTGATATTTATCATTGTAATTCTGATCAAGGTGCCACATAATTTTTATTTCAATTCAACCTTTGTGATAAAGCAAGATTAAGGATGAAGCAGTTATGTCCTCATTAGCCAGAGCACAAGTAAATTTTCCTTCTGACTAAGGGGATCAACTTTGCTGGCCAAAAGTGGAAGGAGAACTCTGACTACCAATTTTCTGCTCTTGGAGATTTTGCATTTTTAGCTATTAATACATGGAGCTATGAGGTAATAAATAGGTTTAATTGTAAACACGTGTGGAGGACTGAAATTCCTACAGTAAAAAAATAATTAAAATAACAATTTAATTGATTTTTTCCTTTTTTTTTTTGTTACTGAAGCAAAGATAGACCTATTATATAGTCAGGAAATTATCACCTGTATAATTTCCAGGAAAAATCAATGACATCTCATGAAATAGAAGGTGTTAAATGCCTTCCCTTCAGTTTGTTGTTTACTATAACTAGGGAAATCCAAAATGAGGAAGATGAATTTGATTTTCATTGTATTTCAAATTTATAAACACAAAGTTACATTTGTTACAAGGTTGGATGCTGTGAAGTGCTGTTCGGGAGAAATCGATTTTTAATCTGGTTGAACAGGGACAGGCCAGCTTGTTCCATAAGGTTCAGTTGAGCTCAGTCCCCATTCGTTCTGTGTTTCCTGTGAGTTGGGCACTTTGTCAAGTCAAAGGGATAAAAATGAATAAGAAATATCTGTGCTCGAGAAGAGAATCATTTTGTCAGGGACTCAGAACTCATGCAGCAATGTCTCCTGCAAGAGAAAGCTCGCAGTGTGAGTGCTAAGGTGCCAGTTACCCCAGGATGGAGGGTACCCCGCTGGGAGAGGGGTGGAGAGCTGGCTAGAGAAGGAAGCCTGAGAGATAGGTTCAGGTACAGAGGAAGAGAACACGAGGGCAAAGGCCAGTGGCCAAGAACCATGATGAGTGGGGGTGGGTGGGCATTGCTCTTAGAGTTTACATTGCGAGAAGGGAAGTACTGCACGAGGTTGGACCAACAAGTGGGGTCAGGCTGGGGAGGTCCTTGTGGACCATCTGGGAGCAACTGATGAAATCTGTGGGGAAGCATGGCATGATTATATTTGTATTTTGGAAAAACAAATACTGCTGGTAGTTGCATGAAAGCTGAGGTTTAAAGGGAAAAAACTGGAGTTGGGGTCCAAGTGAAGAAGGCTAGGATTTCAGTAGCATCGGAAGGGAAGAGGTAATATAGGAGTATTTTATTAAAAAAATTAGATGGTAAAATCAGGTCCTGGGAATTGACTAGATGTTTGGTAAGAGAGAATAATAATAATACTAACAGTGATAGCTAATATTAGTTGTAGTTTTCTTTAAGCTTCAGAATAAGTAGGATGGATGAGAGAATGCATTTGTCCCTCTATTACTTACTTTTTTATCTGTTCATTTGTTTTGTCCTTTAAAACTAATGACCGAAGGAGGAAGACAGTGAATTAATGATTACAATATATTTTAAATTACAATACGTTTTTACTAAATCACTGAAAGATCTCTGAGAAGTAACCCCTACATCACAGATGTTTTTAAATGTGTTATATACTATCTCATTTAATAAGTAAGCATTGTTACATCATTATAGCAATTGGCACTTGCTTAAGCAAATAACATAGCTATCGTTATTTAAACAGAAAATAATTAAATGTTGGTAACAGTTGAAATAAATGTGCGTCTAGAGGTGACTTACATGCTCAAGTTTCAAACTTGCTTTTTTTCAACTCACACTAACGCCTGCCTCCACACATGCCTATGAGATTTATCTTTGTCACCAGTGTCCCATCAGACATTTGAGGAATTTCATCAATGTCAGCCAAGAACAATTTGTGACATTGAATGAGTACAAGTTTGAAGCTATACCTCATGTAATTCAGGTTTTGCAGAGCTGGAAATGTGCACAGGATAGATGGCAGAGCTCTATTACGGGATGCACAGGGTGACTGCAAACAGGGCAATTCTCTGAGGACATCTGGAAGCCAATTGCCTGCAATGCAGCACAGCCCTGTGCTGCCATGCAACAAACGAGGCAAACGGATCGCCCTTAGGTCCAGCAATCAGTGATGGGGAAGCAGGGAGGGTGCTGGAGTTGCAGAAATAGAAAGCAAAGTATAATCATAACGGGGCTGATTTTGTGTAAACCTCAGGTGAAATGTATTTCTTCTTGACCATGGCCATGTTAACATCACAGTGGAGTTACATCTGTTAAAATCACTGTTTGGAATTGTTGCTCAAGTTCTCTCACAAAGTTTCTGTTGGTAAGATGTAAAGAATTTCTTCAAGGTTACAATTAAAACGTGATTCAAAGCCTAGTAATTTCTCAGACGCATTTGAAGTCATGAGCTAATTCTCAAAAGTGTAATTTTCCAATACTACAGGAGACTCTCAGTTAACCGTGGGGATTGGTAGATTGTAAGTAAATGTACCTGGCACTCTCAAGCAGCTGGGAAAGCTCTCAATCTTTTATTTTTTTTGTGCTGTTTGCTTGAGAGTTTTACTGGTTGAGTTCCAGTTAACTGAGAGTTTACTGTATATATGATAAAAAATAAGACCTGGACAGAGATGGCGAGGCAGGAAAATATTTTCTTTTTCCCCTTAAGTTTTTGGTTAGAATGGATCAGAAAATTAAAAACATAAAATAAAAATGCGGGCACGAGTCACTTGTTTGCTGTAGTTCAATGGCAGCATGAAATGAGTTCCCATAATTCCCTTGAGATCCCTCCACGAGGAGTCTGGTACCTATGTCCTTCTTACCTTCCCAGCTTTGTCAGGACCTAGCTATATGCTCACGGCATGTCATTACAGTCTCTAGGCTTCAATTCTTCCATCTGTAGAATGGGGATGACAAAAGTACTGACTGTCTGGTTTGCAGTGAGGTTTGAAGGAGTTAACCTCTGTGTTCCACATATCATAAATACTAGTTAAATGTTTGTTACTATTACTATATATACAATGAAGAGCGTTAATACTTCTCATGGTTCCATCCAGCTCAGAGCAGTGTTCTATAGATCAGTTTTAGTTTGTGTTATTTTCAAACAGTAG
Source organism: Lyroderma lyra (assembly GCA_004026885.1). Classification (NCBI taxonomy): domain Eukaryota; kingdom Metazoa; phylum Chordata; class Mammalia; order Chiroptera; family Megadermatidae; genus Lyroderma; species Lyroderma lyra. The sequence goes on along the minus strand of PVJL010010573.1, from coordinate 35,623 downwards.
AAAATTCCATATTGTGCTAGAATGACTGTATATGTTTGGATAAGTGATCTAGATAAGATTAAAATCATATGAGCTAATAAATGAAGTAGCCACTAATAAGTCTACTTGTTAAGACTGTGACGTGCCTAAAGGCTGCAAAGCAGTCTTATTTGCTTGCTTTGTTTGATACAAACCTCCCCTTTGTGTAAACAGTTGAAGAAAATGAATTACATTTATGCATTTCAGTATAAGATAAAAGCATTTTAGTTTTATTAAATACATCATAAAGTGATCGGGTTTAAGACGAAGCTTACACTTTTTTCAATGACTAAAAATTCCTCGGCAGAAATGCAAATGTGCCATTTTATTTTGAGTTTTATTACTTGGTATAAAAACTTTGAGTACTGCTGATACGATCACAGAACATTTTAATAAAAGAAAAGAGAAACAAGGAGTGGATTAAGCTATCCATTAATATTGTGTCTGTGTCCATCCATTTTTTTCTCCTAAAAACAAACAATCCATTTTAGAGCCTGCGGCTACCTGGCCAAAGAAATTTATTATCCCATGATTATTATGGGAATTTGGACAGCTCCATAAATCCAGATACTGAAATGTGTCATGACATGAAAGTGATTTCAGAAGCAAGGGATTATTTTTCTGTGTGTAGCGTCTGGCTTTTATCTCTAGAACAGGCATTTAAAAATGCTCATTGAGGATATTACATCTTCATTGGTGATGTCCACAAGAAAAATGAAAAAGAATTATGTTATCACCCCACTGATGAACAGAGAAATTATTTTCAATGAATGAAGTTATTAGAATGATGTTTTATGTTTTTCTTTATTTTTTTGTCCTCTCTTTTGTGATTTTTGGTGGAGAGGACCAAATTTGGACAGCAAGCAAAATACTAATTTAGGACTTTCTTCCAGGTTTCACTAAAAAAACAAAAGTTTTTAGACCTAATGGTGAGCATTTATTAGGTCTTTTTCATACATTTTAGACTATACATTATTTTCATAAATGGTAGTTTCAGCTGTTATAATAACTGGGTTCTGATTTTTCAGCATTTAGGTAAGAGGATAACCATGAGTATGTAGAGACTAAAGATTTGTGTATGCTTTTAAAAAAAGATTTTAGAAGTCAAAGGAACTGCTTTTGTTTATTATAAGGAAATGTTTCATACAGTTTTAAACTTCAGATTCTTTCTCATAACCCTTGACAGCTAACTTGGTTCAAGGCTATTGCTATTATAATATTCTCTACTGCATGCATGTCTAAACTCGAATCCTCATGATTCTCACCTGCTAGACATTATCATGGAACCACATAGGTCTCATTTGTAGCAATTATCACCGTCACAAATTCATTTTTATTATGCTGTTAATACCCATCTTGATCATTAGAATTCAAAAATCTCTAAGTAGAGAGCTGTGGCCCATTTTGCTAACACAGCACCTAACACACACATACACACACACGAGAGAGAGAGAGAGAGAGAGAGAGAGAGAGAAGGGAGAGAAAGAGATGGTCCTTCAAATAGTGACTGAATGAATAAAGTGGATGTGTCATAAATTGATGTGGATTTTCCTACAAACCAAAAAACAAATGTTGAAAATCACATAAAGCACTGCTTCTTACAAAAGAAGCCTAAATTGGCTAATAGAGTGATCTAAAAAAATAAATCTCACTCCCTAAGAGTAGCATCTGCACTAAAAACAAAACAAAACAAAACAAAACTCTGTGTCAAAGTACTAGTAGTGTGTTCATAAGAAGAAAAGGCTAAAATTCAGTAAGTACTTTCTTCCTGATGGACACAGACAATTCCTTACAGCCTTAATTTCCTATATTAGTCTAACTTCTTAGCGTGACACGGCACTAACTTAAAAGCTGTTGCCTTTCTTAAGGCCTTTTACGTTACCACCTCACCAGCCATCTATATTCCTCAGCTCCCTGTAATAACATGGTTGTGGAAATTAGTGTTTTATGCTTCCCAGTGTGCAAAGATATTAAACATGCCACAGTGGTGAGAAGCATGAGTTTAAGGAAATTGTTAGAAGTTCAAGATGTTAGCAAATGATTGTGATTGCAGTAACACAACTGATTTCCTCTTTTTGCCTCCATTTCAGTGCTTCTGGAGATTCTTCTTCAAGGGCTATTTATGTAGAAATAAGTGATGAGTTTCTTGAAAATAATTTAGGTAATGACAGTGTCACTGGACCCAGATTTATTTTTGCTGATTGGGTAAAAAAATATAAAAAACGAAAACAACCACCACCACCACCACCACCACAAAGTATACTTTTGTGATCTCAAAGCATTACCACTTTCATAATTTTATCTAGAAATGTGTTCATGTGAATTTTTGTTTACTTTTTATTCTTCTGAATTTTTTACTTTTAAAAATCTCAAGCAAGAATAGGGTTTATGAAAGTGGAAGACTGTTCCCTTACTTTCTCAGGGTGGATCCACCCTGAATCTAGCACAAATGGCAGCCTGGAGGTGTTTTGTTTACTGTCTAGGGGCTTCAGGCCTCCCTACAGCTCTCGCTCTTTTCTCTCATGCGATTCGCTGTCCTGCTCAGTCCTTCTCTCTTCAGGCTTGGAGCTCCTGGGCTGGCAATTCTGAGTCTCTTCAGAATAGTCCTTCCTATAGGGCTTAATCCTATCAGCAAAAGTGTCTTACAGGTGACAGCCCTGCAGGAAAGAAGGGCAAAACCACTCTTCAATGATATTCATCTGAACTTCCCTCCAAGCATCATGGATTATGGTGGTTTCCCCATAGCTAAGGCCCCAGGTGGCTACGGGTGGGATTTCAATTCCTCATTCCTCCCTCTGTCCTTCTGCAGCCTTAGTGGTAGTGCTGGTATTTCCTGTTACATTGAGTGGAGAGCCAAACACGCCATTCAGCTATCTCTCTAGGCTTCATGGCAACCTGTGGGCTTTCCAATATGCCTTATGAGAGGCAAGGACTATGAGTGAACCTATTTGTTCATTCTACATCTAGTATGCATCTACAGTGGTCAGTTCTCTCCCAGACTTTGTGACACAAGGAAGCATAAGGTCTTATCCACATCTTCAGGTATGTTACAGACACCACTACCTACTTTTATGTGGGTAATACCAGACAGTTAAGGCCATATAATGTTTGTGCTAAATTTCTATTTCCAGCCTCAACTTACATTCCTAATTAGAATATTATGTTAGTTAGAACAACAAGAGCAACTGCAATGAAAATAATAACATAATAATAAGTAAAATGTAGTGAGTACTTACTAAGGAGCCTTTTAGAACTGTATAAATATTTCTCAATCCTATGAGATAGTTCCATATTATCCTATTTTACAGATGTCACACTGAATCCTAGAAAAGTTAAACAACTTATCAAAGGTCACATGCACCATACATAGAAAGGCTTATGTGTTAGCATTTGTCAGGTGGTCTTGGGGCCATGGTGATTGGTCTGACCTTGGGAAAATTATTTAACCTCTCTGGACCTCAATGACCTCAGATGTTAAATGGGAATACTGATAATACATAAGTCATAGGATTATTGTAAGGATTTAATTAGCTGATACATATGAACTTAAGTGCTTAGTAAATGCTAACTATTGTTGTTATTATGATTTCAATCAGGCTATACTTCTCCTCAAACTTATCTATAAATTTTCTGCATAACATGCTTATATTTGGAGTCTTTTATTTATGCTATCTCCTCAAACCACACTCCCCAGAAATTCTTCACCATTTTTATTAACATACCAAGCCAAATTCACTCTACTTTTCATGGTCTAGATTTCCTTCTTTAAAATGTTAACTCAGATATTCTCTTCTCTAAGGGAATGATCTTTTGCTTCTTATCTCTTTTGCATTTGTTCTTGTGTCACTCACACAGAGGTGAATATGAACCTATTATACTGTTGGCTCTCCACAGGGAAAAGGACTATGCCTTGGACTTGTTAGTATTCCTCAAAGTCTAGCATTTTGTTACCCATAAACCAGGTATTTTTTGAAATAATGAAAATATAGATTAATTTTTAAAATTCAGGAGACCTCTGGGGTGGTCTGTTCTTGCCTACTAGATTGAAATAAAGGAGGAAGCAATATGGGAAAAGAAGGCTACTAAACAGCTTAATGATGACTCAAGATGAGTCAATAAAAGAATCCAAGTGAGAAGGCTGAAATTCAATTTTCTGCCTTAAATCTGGACTGAAATTGATTTTGAAAGTTGAGTGTACATTAGAATGGTCCAGTGATCAGATAGGATAAGTAACTGCTAACCTGCAATTTGAGTGCTGCTTGGATATTTTTCTTCCTGTTCACTAATATCTCTCCATGTTTTCCACTTGTGTAAAATTGCATTATTGAAGATTTATTTCTTTGGTTAAGACACTGTCCTCAAAAAAGACTGATATGTGATTATACAAGGTTGCTAGAAGGATTAGTCATATATTTTACATATATGTATAGTATATTATATAAACATGCATATATATAGATATATGAGTTTGTGTGTATATCTGTGTACATTTTCTTATTCCAGAAAGTATTTATAAGGGCTTATATGTGACAAAGAAACAGGAAGATAACTTGACAATAAGGCAAAAGAAGACAGAAAAACCAAAAAAAAAATTTAAAATTGCTCAAGATCTTTAAAACTATGGAAATATCTCCTGTGTTCTTTTACATTAAAAAAATAATAAAACATTGTGATGTAATTAACACTAATCTTGAGACATTCCCATTTCATCTATCACTATGCTTAAGTGGGATCTTTTTTTAGTGGACCTCAATATAGACTGATGAGGTCATGGTAAGAGCAACGCACTTAAAATCAAGTCTGTAGAGGGCTATTCTGGTGCCAATGAGGTTCCAAAATCTTTGCTGATCCACCGTTGATCCACTGCCATTTTCATTAAAAAATACCTGGAAGAAGGGGTGGACCAGATGTCCTCTGAGAAAACTGTCTTGAATAAAACTTTTTCTCAATTTAACTGTAGGTTCATAAGTCACATGTATACATTCCATGCTGCCTTGGCAGGAAATGGGACATAAGCATAGTTTCTTTGTCTTCAATGAAGCTGAAGAACTCACCAGAGACACGAGCTTAGTTAGAAAATGATTTCATGTTTGCTTGAGATTACCTGATATCTTGTCTGACTAGGTCAGAATCCTACTTAAATGATTATTTTAAGTTTGCTCTGTTGAATAGGTAAGTTGGTGGCAGAAGTCCTAAGATTTTAGTCTATATGGCATAGATAGTTTTAGCCTGAAAATGCTTTAAGGTATATGTAAGTTGATACTCTTTATGGCCCTACTAAATATCTCAATGTTACTTTGCAAATGGTTGAAAAATTAACATTAAAGTAACAAAATATTATCTGATTAAATAGAATCATTATTTATAATTTGCTTGAAATAGCAAATGTCAACCAATAATTTTATTATTAGAATATTTGGTGTTTAATGATATTTATTTGTAATTAATTAGGTAACAGAATTAATTATATGTTCCAACAACTTTGATTATAAATAATAAAAACATTTATATATATATATGTATGTGTGTGTATGTGTGTATGTGTGTATGTGTGTGTGTGTGTGTATATATATATAAAAATACAATATGACAGTTTTATTTTCTTTGTAGCGAGGGCAATTTACACACATTCAAAAGTAGTATCAGATCATAAATCAAGTTTACAATAAAGGAGTCAGAATATTACCTTGAGTTCTTCACTTGGAAATTTTAACTACTCTGCAAGAAGGTTTTTCCAGTTTGGATTCTCAGTAAGAAGTTAAGGAGAGCATGAGGTTCATGTGTCAGTAAGAGTCTAAGCTAAAATATACATAGTGTGATTTATAAATGATTCCGATGCACAAAACCAAAAGCCAAGGAAAGGCCAATAAAAACTTCAAATAATCTGATACTTGTTTCTGCTGCATTTTACCACATTCAGTCATTTACTGATTCAACAAATATTTGTTGTGTACATATCATAGGCAAGGGCTGTACTGCTCACTGAGCATACACTGTGAGCAAAGTAGCAAGACAAGCAGAAAAGCATATTTAAAGTCTGCCTTTTGCTCAAGTAAACATTGGCCTGAGTTTTGCAAGCTTGGTGCTTGTCATTTATTCATTGAACAAACATTTATTAAGGTGCTCTGCTAACAACCAGGGATGTACCAGAGTGCAAGAGACATCTTGTCAACTGGGGAAACAAAAGTAGCAGATAAGCAAACATAAATACATTTTATTAAATTTATGAAATAAAATTACAAATTCACTAAAGTATCAGAAATAGTGTTCTGTAATGAAGATAAAGTTTAAAAAGCATGGGTATATGTCACTGATAAAATAAGGTTACTGGGAAAATCTTGCCTGAGAGAGTTACATTTAAGTTGGTATACAAAGATGAGAAGGATACAGCCATGCGACCAGCCAGAGGCGAGCACGCCAGGAAGATGGCAAAACAAGTGAAAAGCCAGGCTGGCTAGAGAACAGGTGAGTGAGGAAAGTGGTTCAGGACATGTTAAGCGATGGTGACGGGAGCTACTGACATGGCTTTCTTTCCTCACACCCACTATATCATTCTACCTGAAATGTGAAAAGTGGATTGAAGAAGGGCAAAACAGAAAAAGCAGATCAGGAGAAAAAAGAGGAGGTAAGAAGTTTAGTTATCATGGTGTTCTCTTCAGGTAAGAGATGGCAGTGATCTGGATGAGGGTGATGGCATGGATATGGTAAGAAATGCATTCTAGATACTTGTAGAATGAAGAGTATATAGGATTATCAAAGGATTGCATGCATAAGGTGAGGAAAAGGAAAGAGTCCAGTGTGCCAGCAAAGTTTTGGCTCCAAGTTAATAGTGGTGTCAGTGCTGAGGTGTAGAAGCTATCTCAGCTACACGGAGCAGAAAGAGGATTGGGTTTACAGTAGTCATAGGTGTTGACTCCTTAATTTGATCCTCTCTCTTCCTCCAGGCACATTCTAAAGTCTCACATGGCCAGGTGACTTGCCTTAATAAATCAAATAAGAATGTGAATATAAGTGTGCCACTTCTGAGCATAAGCTTTAGGAGCCAGTGATATCGTTCAACAGTTTCTCTTCTCAGTCAGTAATCAGTTGGCTAGAAATTTTCAGAAGAAATTTGAACTAGAAATAAAATTGTGGGAGTCATCAGCATTCAAATGGTAGTGAAAACCATAGAAAAGCTTGAGATTGCTTTAGTTATGGATACAAAGAAAGAAAATAAAGATTTAGCTATAAGAGATTCCTATACTGGTATTAAGGTAGACTGGAATTGTAGAAGAGCAAAGAGTTGAAAGAAAAGCTGGAGAATACAGCATCTTAGTCCTCTAGGGCTTCCATTACAAGGTACCACAGACTGGATGGCTTAAACAGCAGAATTTACTTTCTTGTAGTTCTAGAAGCTGGAAGTCCAAGATCCGAATGCCAGCATGGTCAGTGATTGTTGAGGGCACTCTTGCTCTTGCTGCTCCCAGATGCCTACTTTGGCCTTTCCTCTGAACAAGTGTGGAGAGAGAATGGGGCAGAGGGAAGGGGGGCGGGGAGAGAGAGTGAGAGAGAGAGACATAGATAGACAGATATCTGGTATATCTTGTTATAAGGACACTAATCCTACTGAATCAAGGCCTCACCCTTATGACCTCATTTAACCTTAATTACTTCATTAGAGATTCCATCTCTAAATATGCTGGGGGTGGGTTCTTCATCATATTAATTTTGGGTGGACACAAATACTCAGTCCATAAAAGATGGTGTAAGGAAAACCTTAAGAGAAGAGCCTTTCAGAAACTTAAGTGTAATCAGTTTCTACTTGTCTGCAGCAGAATGAGGAATGGTTATTGGATGTGGCAATACACAGATTACTGTGGCACAATCAGTTTCAATGGAGTAGTAAGGGAAAAAAGGCCAGATCAAAATGAATACTTCTTCACAATTAAAGTGAAAATTGTAGATCAGAGGTAATGCATAGGCAACTTAAAAAACATTAAGAAAAGCAGAGAAATGTAAGAGAGTCTGGAGGATAAAAAAAGAAAGAAGGTTTATTCCTTTTTCTCTTTATTTTATTTATGGTAGATACTAGAGCTTGTCCATGTGAAGAAAAAAGGTCCAGTAACTACAGAGATTGAATAGTCAAGAGAGAGAAGAGGTCACTCTAGACACATTCTTGAAAAGCTGAGATGGGAAGATTCTTTATTAACTAGGAAATAGGATACCTTCTCTACTTCCACAAAAGGAAAGAAATAAAGTCTGGGTAAAAAAAGCAGAGAATAGTAAAATCAGATACTGTCTAAGGATTTTCTCAGTGAAGTACTTGGTAATGTGATCAGCAGAAACAAGAAAGTGTAGAGTCTGAGGAGTGAAAAAAACGATATTAGATAATATTTTCAAGGAGTGGAGTAAGTTTCATTATAGATAATAATTACTGAAGCAGGGTTATAAATGTAACCGGGGGAAAAAAAAATGCACACTTTCCAAAATACCAAGGATGTGTCAAAGAATGGGAAGGAAGTAATTTTATTAATGCTATTAAGAAATGAATCTGGGCTCTTGGCTAGAGTTGAGTCACCTTTTATGTGAATTTATGCAGCAATTTTCAGCTGTATGAATGTAGACAGAGAGAAGTCAGATAATCATTAGATTAATAGTTATTAATACTTTATATTTTCCAAATGACTGTGATTAAGGGAAAAAGAGAGATTTATAATTTTATATTTAATATTATATTATTTAATATTATAATTTCTTATAATTTTATACAAAATTAACTGTAATAGTGGGCCATCAATTCCAACCTGAAGAAGAAAACAAATCACAAAGAAGAGAAGAAAGAAGGGGATAATAAAATGGAGATGTCAGTGGATTGGAGGTCTTCATGATGATGAATTGTCTTTATGACGATGAGTTGTTTCCATGGGAAGACATATACAAGATATTGAAAGAACAAAAACTAGTGACACAATCAAATCTTTGATTTTGAGAGTGAAGCAGTTTTGGTGCAGGGTGAATATCAAATAAATTTCAGGTGTAAAATATGGTTGATTTAGTGAATGAACCAATAGTCTATAATCTTGATATAGAAGGTAACTGACCTTTCTGAAGATGAAATGAAGTAAATCTTAGGTCTACATGCCTGTGGAGTTAATAAAATACCCTGAAGAAGCAAATCATATTTTCAAAGTTATATTTTCTCTGCTTAAAATATTTAAATCAATATTATATTATAGCAGACTCTAATGAGGCCCCACCCATAAAGTAATTGCTACATATAAAAATGGTAATTGTTGATCTTTATTTGAAGAACTGGTTTCTAGACCTCCACCACTAAATTCAACAGATTGATTTATCAAGTAACCATTTCCCTCAAAATGTACTCATTATAGAATCTACCAGCCTGGCTGAGGTTCTCCTTCGGGTTTGGAAAAAGTTATAATAAACTTAAATTTCAAAAGGTCTTGGATGGACACTTTTAAATTTTGTTTTACATGGCACCTTACTAATCTTTTTAAAGATTCGTTGGCTGAGTACTCAACAAGTCAAACTTAGGTGTTGGGAAATTTCCATCTGTATTGCCAATTTAAAACTGATTATAAGCTAGTTTCAATCTGCTATTGGGGAAGAAGGGAGGGAAATTCATGCTTGAGGCAACTGAGGCAGTTCAAAAGTTCTCAGCCCAAAGGAGTTCCCCATTGTTCCTCCTCTTTGCTGTCCTTGCTCTTACAAATTCATCTTTGACTACCTTATACGTTAGCCCCAGCTTATCTTACGTCACTTGAATTAGAGTTTGTAGACACATCTTCTGTTTTAGGAATGTTCTACTTGGCTTAGAAGAAACTGCCTGATAGATGCTAGATGTGCCATATCAAGATAAATGCCACCCTCCCAAAATACATACTTAATAGCAGAGTTAATGGATATCTATTTTTGGAGTTGGTAGGTTTTTAGAAATACACTCTGAAAAGTCTTCTTTTCTGGCTTGAGAGGCCACTGAAGTTCAGGATCATAATGCCAGATGATCTTGCAAAGTGTTTTAAAATGTTTGCCTTTGAAAAATCTGGGTTTAAGTACAAACATTTGTCTATAATCACAATTGTTTGCTTTGCTTTTATTTTCTCTTACTTTAGTAGAAATAAAAGTAGATTTCTTGCCCTTATCTTTGCTAGCCTTTGGGAGACTCTCCTGAGCTGTCTGGTGCAAGTGGGAGGAATTGCTTCTTGATATATTTTATTCCATCTCCTGGCAAGTGGGATATAGTTTGTCTTTATGCTTAAACTCCTCTTGCTAAGGTGCATGGTACGTTTCAGTACACAAGCTTAGTTCTATGACCTTTTAAACTTATATGGTCTATCTACCTCACGGCAGAGCTAATTTTAGCAGAGAAATGAACTATAAAATTTGCAACAGTCTGATGAAACTCCAACAGGAGCTGTTGAAGAATGAATGGATGTTTTCCTTTCAGAATGTGATACTAGAAATAGACATGTGAATTCATTAAAAAGTTACCAAAACCCTAATTATGCACTTATTATGGCAGTGTTCCATTGCATTGGGTGCAATAAGCCTGGAAATAATTTTAGTGTCATCTCTTTTCTTTGAGCCAGCACTATAGAAAATATTGTAGGTATAACTCAGTGTGTCTTACCATTTTTTAAATTCAGCACTGTGGAAAAATGATCATTTACCTTTGCTTTCATCCTGGAGGGAAGTGGCCCAGTGCTGGTCAATGTGTATTATTAGATCATGGAAAAGAGAACTACATCAGTCAGTGGAAGGAAGATGAAGGTGTGAAGGGAAAGCAACATCCAGACCGAATTCCTCAATATGGTTAAAGAGTCTATTGTTCCCTGAACCAGATGACCACTGAGGAAGATAAAATATTGGTGGTGGAGAACATTTATTTATATGTAAAAAGTCCCCTAGCTGGAGTTGTACTCAAAACAAGAAAGGCAGTAAGAACAAAAAGAAGCTAGAAGAAGGAAATTGAATTGAAGCATCACAAAAGTTGCCCTAAATACTGCATTTTGACCAATTCACAATGTGGGCACTAGTGTCCTCAGGATGGCACTGGGCTCTCTCCTCAAAAGCGATGTGTTACTAATTTACCTAACATCTTCCTATTTCCAAAGGGCTTTGCTAAATATTCAGGACAATGATGTCCCATGACAATTTACATTTAACTCTAAAAGTTTTCCCTTCTATATCTTGATGATTACCCAAGTAAAAAAATCTGGAAGGATAAATTAAATTTCTAGAAGATAGAGAACTGACCCTATGAATTTTACTTCTGACAGTATTATAAAATTAATATTGAATATCTAGAAATATTGGTTAAAATACAAAAACATAATTTTAAGTGCATAGTCAAGTTCACTAAGTATGAGAGTAAGCAAGTATGTAAACATGTAAATATAATAAGGAACATTTCTAGAGGACAAAAATTAAGACAGAGCTAAAAACAGAGTGTTAAGAAAGGCTTGATGCTTTAGCTGTTCTGGATAAGCTAAGGCTTTGCTCCTGTAAAAGATGAAGAAAGGAACTTGAATTTTTTCACTTAAAGATGAGCTATATAATTAGAAAAAGATAGGCCAAAAACAAAACAAAACAAAACAAAAAAATTCTGGGGAAAAAAAGACAATAAACAAACCGGTTGGCACCAAGTAGAAAATTAATATATTAATTTTTTCTTTCGGTAATTGACATAATTTATATAATAGCTTAGAAAACTCCAAATCAATAATTAATATAAATAACTTCTAGGTGTCAATGTCCTAAGCCATTCAATAGAAATAAGCAGGACTTTCTGGAAGAAAGCATCTTCGACCTGGGGGCCCAACGATTACTAATGGTTATAGTCAATCAGTTATAGTTCATAATTCTAACTTATATAGTATATGAACCATAACTGAAGCCAGCAGAAACTATAAACAACAGAATAAGGTCAGCAAAGAATTAAGATATTGTAAAATGCAGTCAAAGGTAAAATGACTACTTATAAAAAAGTAAAACATGGAGTAAAATAAGTGATCCAAGTATAAAAGACTAATAAAAGCATTGAATAGATTTGCAAAAGAACCCAATAGAACTTTGATAAATAGAAAATATGTGTTAAAATTAAAAATTCAATGGTTGATTAATCTGATTAGAAACAGCTAAAGAGAGAACTAGATGATAAGCTCTGAAGAAACTGCTAATTACATGAAAAAAAGAGATGCAAGATGTGGAAGAGAGGTTAAGAGATATTAAGATTTGGAAGTCTAACATATATTTCATAGCATTTCCAGAAATAGAGAATAAAGAAGATTTCAGGCATTATTTGTAAATTTAGTGGGTATAATTTATCCATAATTAAAGACATTAGTTGTCAGATCTACTGAATCACAGGTAGGAATAAGAATGATATCCATCCCTATACACCCTTACATCACAGTAAAAGTGCGAAACACCAAGACAGTGAAATATTTGAAAGAAGTGACAAAGAAAAGACAAACCATTTACAAAGAATGGCAATTGGAATGAGAACTAACTTTCCAATACAACAGCAGAAGCAGTAACATAGTCTAATTATATATTCAAAGTGGTGGAAGAAAGTAACAGTCAATGTAGAATTATAAACCTGGATAAGTAAAATTCAAGTGATAATGCTGAAATATAGGCATCTTCAGAGACATATAAAATAATTCTAAAGCAATTTCTAAAGAAGATACTCTAGGAAGAAAAACAATATTAAGCAAATAAATTGTTAAATGTTAAGAAATCCAAACAAACAAGACTGTATAACACAATAAAAAAAATAGTGTGTTTGTGAAAAAAAAGGAGAGAACAGCATGATATGTATAAAATGGGAAGAAGCTAATGCTCAAAGGTGATTGCATTGATTAGGATGAGGAAAAAGATAATATCTTTATAATTAGGTAAGTATGCATGTTAACACAGATTGAGTAATTCACAAATTGTTGAGAAAAGTGGAATTAAAATAATCCAAAAGAACATAAGAGAGGAAAAAATAAAGAAATCCAGAGAATGCAGCACATTAAGGAAAATAAACCAAAATTTACATCACGAACAGTTAAAAATACATCCATAATCACAATGTATGACTTAACACACAAGTTTAAGGTAGAGTTGTCTAGATTACATAGAAATATCTAGTATATTTTATTTATAAGATGCTTTAAACTTAAGAATGCAGAAAAATATGTGGAAAATAATATACTAGCAGTTATCAATAAGAAGAAATACAGTACAGCTATGTGTCAGACAACATAATGTTAAAAGACAAAAACCATTATCAGAGATGAAGAAATTCGCCTAATCATTTAATTCACTAGGAAAAAAAATAAAACCATTCAAAATTTATGAGCCCCTAATGTCACAGCCACAAAATATTTAAGGTTAAAGTAATGACAATAGCATACGAAAAATTTGGTAAATGCATCACCCTAGTAAATTATTTTAACACGGCCCTCTTACTAATTGTGTGATTGACTTTAATATGGTCAGAAATTTAATAATGTCCATATCTAGAACCCTTGTACACCAAATAATAGAATGGTCATATTTCTTAAGAACTTGTTGGATATTCATAATAATTAGGCTGGGGGTTCCCTGGTGGTGTAGTGACTAGGCTTCAGCGCTGTCAACGCTGAGGCCTGGGGTCGATTCTCAGCCAGGGAACCACCCCTCCAAAATCAAAACAAAACAAACAAACAAAAAACATAATAATTAGGCTGACCAAACATGCTGTTTTAAGCAGGACGGAAAGCAATTATACTGTCCTCTTTCAAATGGTACCTGTGGTCAGCCTACTGACACCTTGAATTTAGCCCAGTGAGACTAGGCTGACCATGTGTACTGTTTGAAACAAGACAGTACTATTGTTTTCTGTCCTGTTTAAAATGTCTAGTCAGCTAATAATAATTAATTACACATGAGGACAATATAGCAAGACGCTCAAAAATAATAACATTATATATCTAAACATATGTGTGTTCATAGCATTAAAATTTTAAATTATAGAAGAAGAAAGGCAAAACATTGAGCAAATTGTATAACTTTTGAATTTAGGAAAGAAACAACACACTCAACCCAAAGGAAAACGAAAGAAGAAGAAAACGTTTTCATCAAGTCTTTTTGGATACTGGTGGAGGAGCAATATGGCTCCAGAAAAACCATCGGTCCTGGTGTGTGTGGGGCAGTCTCAATTTTAGCCCATTGTCTTTATGTAATCATGAATAATGCACTCTTCTATTTTCAAGAAGTGTACTAGTTTGGAAGATAAATGCAAAGGACAAGAGTTGAGGGAGGATTTAGTGAAGGCTCGTGGTTATGGGGTTGACATGAGTACTAGGGTGACAAAGCTGGGGTTCTGAGTCAGCTGAACCTGAGCAACACTGTCATTAATAATTAGTTTACTAACAGGCTAGTGATGGTAGAGGCCATTAATATTACAAATCCTGTATCAGATATGACACCAGGATGAAATGTGAGAAAAACAGCATTTCTCACTTATCCCTTGAAACATAGCAGAAGCTTAACTAATCACTTTGTTTGGGGGTGTTTTTCTTCCCTGTCTACTTCCCTCCCTTCTCTTTATTTTTTTTTTTTAATTCATTTTTATTGTTAGACTTATTGGGGTGACATCTGTTAGCAAGGATTACATAGGTTTCAGGCATACAGTTCTACAATGCATTGTCAACTTGTTGTATAATAAGTTCACCACCTAATGTGACTTCTCTTTCCATCACCTTATATTTAGCTTCCCCCCCTCCTCTCCCACCCCCTCCCCTTTCTCCCCTCCCTAACCCACTCATCCCCAAATAAACATTAAACTATTGATTGTGTTCGTGGGTTATCAATAGCTTAACTGAACAGCACAGAAAGAACTAACGTGTACTTGAAGTGGAAGATTCAGAGGAAAATATATTTTCTTAATTAAGGATCTGCCTTTCAGAGGTCATAATCCCAATGTCCATTATTTACTATGTTAGAAAATGAAAGTAAATGCTAATAAATGTAGTCAAAAGATGTTTTCTTGAGCATTAACTAAGAGATTGAGAAAGTTTAAAAGGTAATTTTGGGTATGATTAAGTCTATTTTGTATATTAAAAGTCTATTATTGTATATGGACCTTTAAAAAGAGACAGTGATGGGTAGGAAAAACCTGAACCTATAAGAAAACAACAATAAAAGAAAACATTTGAAAAAAAATCTAGCCCAGAGCTTTTTCCAATAGGTGAACAAATAGAGTCTTGCCAAATAAAAAGGGAACAAATGAGAGACACCTAATCCTGTTAATCTTCTTGTTTCATCGGTGGAGAAGTTGGATGGGAGGAAACATTTTGGGGGAAGCACTCAGAATAATGGAGCAGCTCTGGGCGACATGCTGAATGGTGATCTGATCAAATTACTTAGACTAAAAACCATGAAAAGAATTTCACACTTTGTCTGGCTAGGAAAACAGTTTTATCAAGCGCATGATCTGAAATGTGCTGAAATTTCTTTTTTTTTTTCTTTTTTCTTTTCACTGTTTTGCTTCAGTGGGTATGCTACCTGGAAAAAATGAAAGACATTGTTGATGACAGTTCTTTGAGTGGAGTGGGGACAATACATGGCGTTAACGTGTTGAAGGCTGAGTCTGGGAAGAGGCTGGAAAAATCCAAGCTTTTAAGTGGGATGACATATTTAAAAAATACATGTATTTCTGTTCACTTTCCCATGATAGTTTTAATTTTCATAATTTTATTCTTTCTTTTTGTGAGTGTTAAAGTCAGGGGTCCTGAAATTAATGTTCATAAATAAACACTAAACGTTCTTAGAAATGCCTTGAAATTGTCTGCAAAATTTGTACTTATATATGTGCAATTTTGTTTCCCCAGGGACAGGGAAAATAATGTTTTTCAGATTTTCAAAATTCTTATAACTAAAAAATACATTAAGCACAGAATTGGGGTGGGCTGTCTTTTGCTGCACTGTGGTCGGGAGGCTTTCTGCCTCCTGCCCTTCTGCTCCCCTGGGTTAAACTCAGGTGATTGCCCTTCACCCGCAGGTGGAAGCACTGGAAGATACAAACACTCACAGAAAGCTAACAGGAAAGTTCACGATAAGGAAAAATTCATTCTGATCAACAGATCAAGTCTTTGCTGGCAGACACCTGGGAGCTGGCTGCACTCTGTCTGAACTTAACATTAAAAAGCCACTCCCTCTTCATCTTACGTGGAGACACAATTTTGTGGTGCCAAGAAAAGGGTGAAATTTTATACCACACCCCAGAAGAAACTGTCTCAGAGGAATAAGGTTAGGATTTTTTCTTCTGAAACACTGCGAGGACCATGAGAATGGCAGAATTTGTCCCTTTCCTTGGGTATTTCTTGCTGGAGATGGGTGGTTGGAATCTTCATGGCCTGTCTTTTAACAATTAGGACTGAGGTAGTTGTGTTGGACCCACTGTCTCAGCAAACCCGTGTGTTGGTAACGAATGCTAATTCCCAAAGGGCAAGCCAAAAAACTCATAAACCAAAACAAGAAAACCAGCAAACAAGACTGCTTTCTGATTGTCATAATGACAAAAATGAGAATAATCATTGAGAATGCATAAAATAGCAAAAACCGTCTTTAGATTAAAAACCAAACAAAAAATGTTTTCTAAATAATATCACTCCCACCCTTGCCCCGTCTCCCTTAACCAGAGGAAGACCGAAGACCAGATGGAGTGGAGGGTAAAAATGTCTCCTTTTTATAAAATTGGTCACATTGTGCAAACCACAGATCCTGAGAAGGAAAATCTATTTTTCTAATATATTCATTTAAAGCTATAAATGTCTAAGTATGAGTTTTATCTGTCCTCCACTTATAACTATTATCATTTAGTTTAAAATATTCGCAGTTCTTATTTACATTTCCTATTTGACTAACGGTGTTTAGAATTGTGCCGCGTCTAGCACGACGTGAGTGGTGGGAACACGGAAAGGGCAGTGCAAAGTGTCTTTATTTATAGCTTTTATTTTTGATAAATATTTTCAAAAGTATATGAATCAAAGCAGTCATTTTTTCCCCCCTGAACTTAAAGTAAATTACTCTATTTTCTTTCGGATTATCCCCCCGCACCTTTTCTTTTCTTGTGAAGAACTCGGGTTCAGCATGATTTTTTTCTTCTTTGAAGATAGCTTTTCTTTTGGTTCTTGCTTCATTCATATTTCTCTTTGTCTCTGATTTTTAAATATTTGCAGTGCAATGTCTAAGTGTTGTTTTCTTTATATTTACCTTGCTTGAGATTTTCTGGGGTTCTTGAATCCATGAGTTGATGTCTTTCATGAGTTTTGAAAAATTCTCATTCATTTTCTCTGAAGATACTTTCAAATACATTAGTACTTGAAGTAATGCTTTTGGCCTATATCTCTCTTTGCTCCTGAGACTTCAATGACTATTATTAGACCTTTTAAGCAGGTTTCATTTGTTTCTAAGAATTCTTTTCTAAATTTTATACCATTATATCTCTTTTGTCATCAACCTTCGACCTATAATTCTATCAACCCACCATTTATCTGTGTCTAATGAACTCTGTATTTTGAGTTCTTAGTTTCAGATCCCGTATTTTCAGTAGTAGAAGTTTAAATTGATCTCTTTTTTAACTAGTTTAGTTCCTGGTGAACTTCTTCATTTTCCTTTTTATCTTATTGAATGTGGTAATCACAGTTATTTTAAAATTTATGTTAACAATTCTAATACTTGGACAACCTGTGGGTGTATTTCTAATGCTTATTTTTTTTCTCTTGGTTCTCTTTTGATTAATAATGTTTTATTACTGTGTAAATCATGTATTTAAAAAATTATCAAAGTTCTGCATGATGTTATCTAGCTCCAGGAATGATTTCCTTTAGTTTCTGGTAGGCAAGCAAAAGTAGGAGTTACTTTAATTACATCATGAATTGAACTGATTTAAGGTGGGTTTTCAGTCTTTTTTAAGAACTGCTCTATTTCTTGTTGGTTTTTATTTCTCAAGTGTAATATTTTAGGGATTTTAGCTGGAACTCTAGAATGTTTTCCAGGTCCCTTTTACTTCTGTTGATCTTAAACTCCAATTTTTATTTCCTCAGCACCTGGAAACAGATAACTCTTAGATTCTTAGTCTGAGAACAGGAACTTTCTACACTTCTGGATCTTGGCCCCTCACATCCAGGCTGCCCTTAAAACTCTTTCATGCTATTTAAAAGTTTTAAAATCATTTTATGCACCTTTCTCAGTTTTTAGAAGGAGAATCGGTCTGTTATGAACTACTACATTATGCATTGGAGAGATAGCTTGTACTTACCATTTAAATATATGTGTCTATCAGTGTCTAGAATTAATCAGAATAATCCCTCTCCCCGCACTTTAAGATACTTATATTTTTCTGACACTTCCTATGTTTCATTGAAATAATATAGCATTCGGTTTTAAAATATGACCTTTCTCCTCTCTCACCATTATATCTTTTTTTACTCGGATTTTTATTTTTAAATTTTCTGAAGCTTTAGGACATATTTATATTCAAGAATATATTCCTCCTTACATTGCTCATAACTTTTTAAAATTTAAACTATATTACTGTTTCTTAGATTTACCTTTCTGTTTTGTTTTATTTTGCTACAGCGTTCTTTTTGTTTGTTCGTTTGTTTTTTGTTTTTTATTTGTAGAAATAGTTATGGATAAAAAATTTCTCAGTCCTTACAAATACAAAAATATTTTAATATTGTCACAATTGAATGCTAGTTTGGATGGGTATACAATTTTTTGTTAAAAATATTTTTTCCTCAGAAGTTTGAAAATATTATGTTTTCTTCTATTATTTATGTTGCTAATGAGAAGTTTAATGTCATTTTAACTCTTTTGTGTGTGTGTACTATTTCGTTCAAGTTTGGAATTTTGAAATTTGTAAATATTGAGATAATTTATATATCATAAAATTCATTTTAAAGTGTAGAATGAAGTGTTTTAGTGTATTTAGGAAATGTAATTTAAATGTTATTATGTATAAAATATCTTTCTGATGTTTTTAGAATATTTAGTGGATTCTTTCTATTTTAAAAATATTTTAATCACTCCAGTACCCTTAGCAGTCACTCCCTGGTTCCCTTCTCCCTCCAGCTCCTGGAAACCACTCACGTAGTTTCTGCCTCTGCAGATTTGCCTAGTCTGGGCACGTCATATAGTGCAAACACATGATTTTGTGGATATTTGTGTCTGACATGTTTCACTTAATGTTTTCAAGGTCCATCTATGTTGTAGTACATGTCAGTACTCATTCGTTTTGGCTCCTGAATAATATTTCATTGTATGGATATACCATTTTTGTTTATCCATTCCTTAATTACTGGATATTTGGGCTGTTTCCATTTTCAAAATTATTTCCCTCCATGTTTTCTTCTAAGAGTTTTATAGGTTTGCCTCTTGTTTTTAGATCTTTGATCTATTTTCAGTTCATTTTTATATATGATGTGATATAGGGGTCTAATTTCATTCTTTTACATGTGGCTATCTAGTTGTCTCAGCACCATGTTTTGAAAAGATAAATCTGCCTCCATTGTTTTGGCACCCTTATCTGAAAAAAAAACAATTGACCATAAATACCAGGTTTCATTTCTGAAATCGAAATTCTTTTCCATTCATCCTTATATCACTGCCACAAGTCTTTATTTTCATAGTTTTATGTTAAATTCAGAAACCAAGAAGTGTAAATTCTTCAACTTTGTATTTATTTTTTTAAGATTGTTTTGGTTATTCTAGGTCCCTTCAATTTTCATATCAGTTTTAGAATCAGCTTGACAATTTGTGCTCCCAAAAAAGGCAGCTGTGATTTTAGAAATTACATTGAATCTACAATTCAGTTTGGGAACACTTACCATTCAACACTAATAAATCTTCCAACCCATGAATGTGTGATGTCTTTCCACTTATTTAGTTTTTTTGAATTTACTTTTACATATGTTTAACATATTGTAAGTAGAATTATTTTTAAAATTTTATTTCCAGCTCATTCACTTTATTGTGTATAATGCCATTGATTTTTGTACATTAATTTTGTATCCTATAACAATGGTGAACTTGTTTATTAGTTCTAATAATATTTTTGTGGTCTTATTGGAATTTTCTGTATAAAAGATCATGCCATCTGCAAATTTAGTTTTATTTATTTTTCTAATCTGGATGCCCCTTACTTCTTTTTCTTTTGTAATTGTCCTAGTTAAAAAATTTTAAAGGTTTTTAACTTTTTCTCTAGAGTTTTGGCAATTACCGGCATCAGTTTAAGTGTGGAGTGTGTGTGTGTGTGTGTGTGTGTTAAAATCAATCCTTTCACTCAATGTGACCTCGGATATTGCAAAGCTTGAACATTTTACTAGCTCTCAGACATATTCTTCTTCTCTCTATTTTGGAGTATTCCTTTTTTTCTTTATTTTATCTTATTCTCTGGGACTTTTCTTAGACATATGTTAGACATTAAAAATACATCTTTCTCATAAGCCTTTTTACTTTTTCTTATACTTCACATATCTTTATTCTATGATCCTGCTTCTACCTCCGTATTTAATCATCAGCTCTGTCTGAGTTGCTAGTCTGTCCACCTAAGTTTGTATTCTGTCATTTATGTTTTCTATTACGAAGAGCTCTGAATTTTTTTTCTTCCCATAGCAACCTGTTTTCAGTGGTTTCTATGTCCCTTGAAATCTCTTTGAGGATATTAATTATAATTATGTTGAAGTATTCTTCTGTTGCTTATAATTTTTAGATCTGTTATATATTAAATTTTTCAACGTTTTGTTTTCTTGTTTTGATCACATTTTTAAAAGAGTCTGGTTTAAACAAAATTAGTAACTGTAAGTTTATTTCCTCAGACTAAATGATAATTATATTTCCCTGGTAGTCATAACCCCTTTGGATTATAGAAGTTTCTTTTTCGTGATTACTCAGGGGATTTTTGAGGCTTGTGACCAAATGAAGTGTTTTTATTAGTTTGTTTTCTGGAAAGTGTGGTTTCCACCCCTGCAGATTGCAGTGAGGTTCTTTGTACATTGAATCCAGCATTCTATTGAAGAAAAAATTAGAGTCATTGGTACAGAGGATGGTGGTATTTGTTCATCGATCACACCCTGTAATTAACTACCATTTCATTACATTGACCTACTCCTTCTCATAGCTTCATTATCCCAATTTGGGAATTATTCCAAAGTATAGCTCAGAAAATCCCCTCCCACCCTCTCACTCTCTCTCCCTCTGACATCATCTTTGTTGCCTCTGTGAAGTTTGTAGATTCTTCAGTTGCCTTCTATTTCATTGTCAATCTGTTCCCATTTGCTTTATGCCTTGCAAAAATTATTTATATTATGGAATGCTGGAAGAATATTTCTTGTTTTTTCAACATGCTCATTAATTGGCTTTCATGTTCATTTTTCATACGTATATTTTTCTGTCATTGAATAGAGTTTTGAGCTGGGGAAGCAGAAAACACTTTTTTTCCAATTAGCCATCTTGGATAAGGTGGTAGTGAATGAACCTTTTTAAATGAAACTTTTTTCTGTCACAAAAGCATTTAACTTGTAATTAATTTTTTAATTTAAATCTCATTTCTTACATAACAAACAAGAGTTTATTTGTAGATGACTCTGAAATATTCTCATCAGAAAGCCTTGAATCATGATATCACAGTCTGTCCAGTTTCACAGACCTGAAAACACAAGTGTCTTGCTAAATTCTTCAAATACACAAAGAAAGAGAGATAGAATGTCCAAGGTCAACGATGAAGTTGTTTTTGAGTGCAGATCTTCATTTACTGTTTTTATATTCAGAAAAAATTATTTAATAAAATGTGTATTATAATTTTAATTTCATTCTTTCTGTTATAACTAGTCACATTTTAAAATATTGTTTATATGAGAGAACAAATTTTCATGTGGCAGTTACAGCTATCAAATAGTAACCAAAGGCAGAAGTCTAATTGAGAAGAAGAATATAGCAGCTCTAAAGTGCCGATCTTCGTTACATCTCTATGAAACTTCTTTGACTACATAGGAGAAATCATGTTTTTGCATAAGATTTCCCATCTTACAGATCTTAGTCATCATCGTTTTCTTTGGCATCCAAATAATATGGTTTGGGGAATCATGCACATAACCCATAATCAATGGGAAGTCCTGTCTTCCTCACTTCATTTTAGGGCCACCTTCTTTAACATATTGGGGAGAAAGAAGTTTACCTGCTTTCTTGAGTTAGTATATACAGTAGTGGTCTCTACCCTCACCCCCCACCACGTTACCTGATTGCTAAATTCTCAGTTTTTGTTTTAGGGTCTTATGGTCACTGATCTTTCAAGCATGATTTCACTTCTGTCCCTAGAACATTTACCATCCCTGATACAAAGTGCATTAGTGCTATGCTATACAATGACTCATCAGAAAAATCCAGCCATAAATGCCACTGTTTTTCATATTATAATATATGACCGAATACTTTCCAGTCAGCCCTTGTATTTGTGTGGCAAGATTTTACTAAAGATTTGAGTATTGGGGGAAACTATCATATAAGAAAACATAACCAAATAATGAATTTGATCTTTTCTAAAACTGCATGGAAAAAAACAAACAAACATATTACATTTGAATGTTTATTTATTTATTTTTGCCATTCTTCATGGCACAGTATAATATATAACCTTTCTTTTTTTTTGTCTAAAAGTCCAAGATTGAGATCCTTTCCTACCATCTTCTTTCTTCAATTATTCATACTAGATGCAGCTTTAAAGCTATATTCTTATTCCTTTATGTCATAATTATAAAACTTTACAAGTTCTTTGACATTTCTCCATCTCAGAGGTGGAATCTATGACCATTCCCTTGAATCTCCATAGGACTTTATCACAGCTGCAAAGAATGTGGCCAAAATGATGCTGTTTGACTTCTGAAGGTGGGTTCAGAAAAGGCCATGCGTTCTTCCAGTACCTCTTGGGACCTCAGATGTGGGATCCTTCAGCTGAATATAAGTAACCTGTCATGAGGCCACCATATGGAGGGACCCACGGGGACACTACATATTCATGAACACACGCACGCATACACACACGCAAACACACTACTGGGGGTGATGTCATGGAGCCCCAAACGTTCCTCCTCATAGCTGTTTGAGTCTTCCTAGCTCAGGCTCCAGACATGTGAGTGAAGGAAGCTTTATATTGACCTCAATCCAGCCACCATCTGACTCCAACTCCCTGAGAGACTGCTAAGGAGAACTGCCTTGCACAGGCCAGGCAACCCCACATTTATAAACAAAATATATGGTTATTAATTTTTCAGTCATTGTTTTGAGTGATTTGTTATGCAATAATAGATAAGTGAAATACTTTATTACACAAAGACAATTGTTTGAATTGCCTATAGATCAGAAAACTGTCTTTTTCTGTCATCATGTCACAAAGATGTAATAAAAGAATTTCCTTATTAACCTTGAATTGACTTGGGAGCTGAGTCGAGAGCACTTGTCTCTTGTGTGCTTTGATTTTAGTTTTTATTATTATTATATAGAATGAGTCACATTCGAGGATAACTCTGGTTTCACTTTTAAACTCAAGTAAATAACAATTTTCTGTCTTAAATTATGATGATCAAAAAACTACAGGATATTAGGTGAAGCAAGTAAAATAATGACACATGGTTGAATATTTGGAAATCTGTATGTGGGGAGCTCATTCACTGCTCAGTTGGGTAGCTTTTACTTTGATGAAGTGGACCTAGTCATTACTGAAACCATCCAAAACTATGGGAAGTTCTTCAATCTATGAGGTCACTACATCGTTCATGTCCTTGAATATTACTTGTTACAAGAGAAGAAACACCCTCAGTACAAAAAAAAAACACCAAAAAAAACCCCAAACAAACAAACAAAAAAACAGTCATAGTTAACTGAAGAAAGAAATTGATGCCTCTTCACTCCAGAGATTTTGATCAGTGACTCTCCTCATAATTTCTCAATTCTTGGTCTCAACCCCTCTTACAGAAGAAGAAAAACTGTAGAAATAAAAATGGAAACTCTCAGCTTAGTTGTCTCATATACTCTTGATCATTTGTTCATTCCAATTCTCTTCTTGGTTTGTCTAATAATAAGTGAGGCTTTGGTGCTTCTGCTAAAAGATTTTGTTTTGTTTTGTTTTCAGTTTTGCTTCATTACTGTTGGCATGTCCATGGCTTTGAGACACAAATTTTGCATAGGATTGCCCCCCCAAAATAAATTCTGTTTAACTCCTGAACATGTCATAGACTCTTAAAAATGACAAAGCCCACCCCACAGCACTGCAGGGGAATAATTTCGGGGAATCAGTGAGTTGGTTCTTATCCTGGCCCAAGGCCCTCTTCACCTATTAAAATAATAAGGTGAATTAATGAAGATTGACCTTTTGAAATTATTATGTTGGATAGTCTCCTTTACATATAAATTATTTATACTATCCTAAATATTGTGTGTAGTAGTACAGGAGGAATCCAGGGAATCCCACTTTTGTTTTCATCCTTACATAAATCTTTTGTGCATTTAAGCCATAGGATGTGAATTAATATCCCAGACGCATCACACACACACACACAATTATTTTTTTCTGTCTTCTTGCATAGAAGCTGCCACCAGCAGCATGTAGGTGGGCAACCACATGCACCACTTTATGAAGAAAAGGAGGAGTGGGTCATAAAACATGTTGTCTTGGCTTTGTGGTGTGTGTGGTCTCAACTGTCTAATATAAAAGTTAGCCTAGCTAGTGCCAATATCAGTTAAGTAGCGCTTTGAAAATTCAAAGCCTAAACAAATGTTTGGGTAGAATTTGCACATTGTGTGGTATGATTATAATGTTGTTTCATCAGTAAAGAATAAGAGGCAAGCCGATAGTGCTAGAGATGATAGAGATCTAGATAAGGAGTGGGGGGTGGGGGAGAAAGAGAGGGGGAAGGAGGGGGAGAGAGAGAGAGAGAGAGAGAGAGAGAGAGTGTTTTAAGGAGTTGACTCACACAATGGGGGCTGGCAAGTGTTCAATTTGTTGGGCAGGCTGGCAGTCAGGAAAATCAGGGAAATGTTGATACTGTGGTCTTGACAATGAATTCCTCAGGCAGCAGACTGGAAACTCAGGCAGGGCTTCTATGTTGCAGTCTAGAGAAAAATTCCTTCTACATCTAGAAAACTTGGACTTTCTTAAGGCCTTCAACTTACTGGATGAGATTGCCTACGTTATGGAGAGTAATCTACTTTGCTCGAGTATATTGATTTAAATGCTAATCATACCTAAAAAATACCTTCACAGCAACATCTAAATTGGAGTTGACCAGATTACTGGGCACCATAGCCCAAGCCAAGTTGACACATAACCGTCATACTCGCCTTTATATAGGGCTATGTTCAAACCATGCTAGGGATGTGAACATCTGTTCAGTCTTTAAAATATTTGCTGAGAAATTGTTCCACAGGCTTTCTAAAATTCCAAATAGAATTTTCCTATGCATTTGCTATCCAGAAATTTTATTTTCAACTATATTATGTCAGCCCATGCCATGAAAATGAATATTTATGACATGACTATGAGGTCCTATCATACTGGTCATACCCCAATGTCTGGGGCATTACCAGTAGAATGGGCTACAGGACACGTTGTTTAGCTGATACACTCATTTAATGACTGAACTTTCTGTACATTGTACATTTTTGTACTCTGTACATTATGCTTAGTAACATTTCTTGTCTTATCCTTATGACATGGCAACAGTGGACTAATAGGATACAGATTTCTTATCTTAAAATTTTTGTTGATTTATGTATTATGTTGCACCTTCCTGAGGGCCTAATTTGTCCTAGACTCTATGCTTGGTGTTGGCAACCTGTGCTGAGCTGAGAGAGTTTGCCCCCCAAAAACTTAGTCTCCTGGGGACGGTAGACATTAGCCAACCATTCAGACAAATTGATGCAATATTACAACTGCTCTAAGTGCTGAGGGGAAAACATGCTGCTTTCAACTTCCTAAACACAGGAAAGACCACAACACATCTGACTTTAAGGGAGTGAGTGTTGTTTGTTTTACTTTATTGTGAAACTACTACCAGCTAGCACAATTTACCTTTTTTTAGTATTGTATTGACAAAGGACCAATCAAATATGTTGGCATTCCTCCCTTGACTGATACTGTAAAAATCTCATTTTCACGCCGAGAGAATACAGCAGAGTGCAGGAGGACAAAGGGTGGGAGAGACATTTCAACCATTTATCCAGATGGGAGGACCTGGACTGCAATTATTAGTATGAAAGTCAGAGTTGCCTCACGGTGGGCTATTCCGTTGTGAGAGGCACAGGTTCGATTCTCAGCAATCAGCTCCACAGTCTGTCTTTCGACCAGCAATGGGATTGGCTGTGCCTTGGCTTGGTTCAGAGGGAGGAGAGGCAGGCAGGGTCTTCCTTAGGACTTCAGCTGTGTGTGAAGTATAAGGCCTATCCTGCTTCTCAGGGCTTAGATCAACTCCCCCTCTTTTTTTTTTAATGTAATATATGAAACAACAAAGTGGCATATGAACATATACATTATTTACAAAGCTTAATAATAGATTATATGCCTTCCTCCTCTCTGCCACTTTACCCCCCAAAACAATACAAAAGGACCATTGTATCTAACCAAGCTTTCATCCCTGCTTTTTTCCAAAGTAACCACATCGCTGAATTTTGTTTTTATCCATCCTTTGCTTAAAATGTTTATCACTATATAGGGTTCCCCCCAAAAGTCTTGCTTAGCACTCTTTTGTGTGCGTCTCCTGCAGCTTGCTTTATTCCCTGGATACATATCACACTGCCACGCTCCAGGAATAGAAGCTGAGTGTTAAAAGAGGGGGCAGCGTGGTTTAGTAAAGGGAAATTGTGAAAAAATGGGAAAACCTGATCAATATGCTACGAGGACATAGAATATAGAATAGTGCAAAAGTTGAAAAGGCACATGTAATATGGAAGAGATCATGAACTTCAGTGTTCCAGAGCTTTGGCCAGTAAGACAGTAAGGGAGATAAGGGGACAGCGTGGTGGAAAATGGTGAAAGCCGTAGAAGGAGGCAGGCCTGAGTTTGAATTGCAGCTTTTTCAATGAGGAGCTGGTGGCCCTGAAAATTTAGTTAATGGACCTTTCTGTGTAACACCCACTTAAACACAAAGTTCCAATCACCGCCTCTCTCTACTTTTCATCTGTTCTTTTTCAATATTTTACAACATTTGTCTTGAATTTGCCATGTTTTACTATTTGTACTGCCAGACCACATTATTATAATTTTATCCAATTCTTTCTTTAGTAAAATATTGTCCCAAATCTTAGATTTTTAGGTACCCCGTTACCTTGCATCGTAGCTTAGTGGGGTTTTATTTGGCATTTTTGCTGTTTCTCAAGAAAATTCCAGTTTTCCCTTTATGACATAAGTAACTGGCAGCAACAATGTTAAGATCAATATATTTCGGTGCAATCCAGATGAGCACAGCATCAGGAAGGAAAAAGGTGTCAACCTCAGATTGATTCTCCTGGGACCAAGGACTGATGAAGGACTTGAACATACCTTTCTCTGTCACTTATCATGGTCTCCGGGTTGCTGTGAACTTGACTTATGGAACTCTTTGGCTACATCTTGTTACGCTGCATTTTATAGTGAACTTGGATTCAGACCTGTGACTTGTGCACCTCTTGTACATAGACTTGTGCACAGTGAACTAATATACTGACTTGGTAAGTGACTGAACGATGTGGATATTCGAGATTCAGAGGAGCATGAGGGTTTGACACAAAGAATGATTATTATTTTCTGCAACAAGAGCTGCATTAGCAAGAAAGAGGTGATAACATGGTGGCATGTCAGAAAAATGTTGGCAAGAGACTTGGAGAATGAAGTTTTTCTTAATATGTTTTCTTGTATGTAATTGGACCTGTATCAGCAAATTCTTTTAAAAAATCAGTAGATGACAAATTTTGTAGGTCAAATGTCAATATTGAACAAAATGTTAGAACGTGCAATACTCTTCCAGGACACATGCTATCGATTTATTTTATTGAGCTTCTACAGGTCTATTAGGGCTATACCTTGGTGGGTTCTTTTTACATCTGAAAGTACAATTAAAATCCATTTATAATATCTGCTTGAATAAAACATCTGCAGACAACAGCCACAGGTTTCCCCCTCCCAAGCCAGCTTTTGATAAAGGACACATAATTTTGTTCATGCACATGTGCAACTTGTCTTACTTAGCCACCTGGGAGAGGGTTGAAAATCTGTTGCCAAGTAGAGGGGGTAAGAGGGAGGGTGGTTGGGCTTTCAAACGAAGGTCAGATGAAATTGTTTTGGAAGCCTTAGGGATTTGTTTTAAAGCGGTGTTGTAAGACACGAGGTTTCTTCCTGTAGGTGGCCCAGGGTTTATTAAAGATTATAGGACACTGAAGGAAGGTACACTTACATAAACTTTATTTATTCAGGGAGTGTGTTGCTTAGGGAATAAATGCACTATAGATGGAAAAAGCATAAACACTTAGAAACCTAGAAAATTAAATATTCAAATCAGTAATCAACTTATGGCTGCATTTAAGATGTTGGAATGTGATGTAAGATATTTATATACCATACTTGCATCATGGATGTGCTTCATGTGATGTGATACAATGTGATGTGATGTATTAATTCTTCTTCTGGGCCCCAAACTGGGTGTTTCCTTTATGGTGCCTCTGCACTGTATTAATGAATGTCCTTGAATATCTAATCTTTAAACAGAGTACATAGGAAGTGAAGAAGTTTAGGATAATGTGAATTGAATCAATGGAGGAGGAAGAAGAAATGAGTATCTACATAAGGGCTTGGCAAGGATGGAGCATTTACTCCTTTTACAAGCAATGACAAGTGACGAAATAGGTGATCAATGCCCAAGTACTGATGCAATTTTTCTTTCTCTGTGCTCTATTGGTATTGGTGCCAGAGACACAGCGTAAGTCCAGAAGTCAGACAAACTAAGTTCTCGTACCAGTTCACCGCCAGATATTTTGGTTTTCTTTTTTTATCTCTTCCATTATATAAAAATTGAAATACATGATTTAACTATTTTATTATACAAACAATGTCTTAAACATTACTGGAAATTTACCTATTCCCAGGCTGGTCAAAGACACTAACATGAAATAAATTATTCTATGTCAATTGTCTTACTGACTGATTAGATGATGGTCCGTGTCCAAATCATGAATCAAATCCATGGTTTGTATAGGCCCAGGGAGTAAGAGAGAAAACAGTGGCTCAGGTCATATCCCAGGGCTTAATAATCATAAACCTGTCCAGATGTTCACAATATGATTTCTGGCTGTAAAGTTCAAATACTAGACTGTATGGTAGAAAAACAGTCCCTAGAAGTAGTCAGAAGGAGGAAAAGAAATCCTCTTAATGGTTATCAACTTCTAATTTATTTCAATATGCAAATTATTTTCTAAAGGTTAAATAGATGATGAATTATAATAGGAAATTAAAAAACTATGACTAATGACACTAATATAATTAAGTAATAATTAATTCAGATTTAAATCATCTTCTTTATGAGGTTTTGGAGTTCCTTTCTATGTTTTTTAATACTTAGAATACAAAACGTATAACCTCGGGGTTGCCTTTCACTCTTACTCAGTTCGTGTGTATCATGTTATGTTTCAAACCCCGTGATTTATTTACTTCTTAGGGCATTTCACTTTTGCCCTTTTCTCTTCTGTCAACTGTCTCCTACTTAGACTTTCTCATCTCAGGCCCAAAAAAGATGTATTATTTTATCAAGACCATGCTGCCTTATGTGACATGTAAGTTTAACATTTAAAAGGAGGAATTATCTCCTGATAGCTTATTTTAAAAAATTGATTTCAGGGAATTTTACTATGTTGCTTGACTTGTTATTGATAAAATAGAATTTTAATTTGATTCTCCTTGTTTTTTTTTTTGTTTGTTTGTTTTTGGTGGTTCCCTGGCTGGGAATTGAACCCAAGCCATGGTGTTGAGAGCACTGAAGCCTAGCCTCTACACCACCAGGGAACCTCTTCCTTCAATTATACTTATTTATTGACACAGTTAAATTGGAATTCCCCTTTCTTGAATAGGCTTAGTATTGAATGGTGAGTGAATTATTACGATGTATTGAACTTGAGGCAGATGAAACGCTGTCACCATTTGCACATTCATTTTTAAACCATGAGATTGTGCTTACAGTAGTTATTTTGCCATATGCATTTGACTTTCTAAAGCTATATTTTCTCAAAGAGTGAATATAAGTAATATAAAATCTTGTCTCAATTTAATCAAGTATCAAGATAATTTCTAATCAAGTTACATTTGCACCTGTGTATTGTAATGATATTCATTTAACTGACATTTTATAGGAAAAAAATTACAATATAGATTATACTGAATGCTAATAATTGTTGAGAATTCCTGACTGGTTAGGAATTTTATACTGTTTATCTTTTCCAAAGCTCACAGCCCAGTGAAGTGTGCATTTATTATTATCCTAATTTTCAGTTGAGGATTTGAGGCTTGATGAGGTAGGAAACTGGCACAGGATCACACAGTAGCAAGGGAGAGAAAAACCTTCAACCAGCTGCCTAGACCACGTGTTCTGAAATTAGGACCCAACCTTCTTCCTCAAACCTTGATTCCAGAACCAACGTTGTCGGTAACACCTGGTGCTGGACAGAGGATGGCATGTCAGGTGGAGTGAGAGATTCATACTGGCTTGCTCAGCCCGTTCCCAGTTCAGGCATGTAAGTCCCTTGTTGCAGAAAACCTTTCAGTCCTAGGGAAACGCAGATGGTTTGTCATCCTAGTCTGAATTTCTTCCCCAAGTCGATGGTTCAGAATCGGCATTTAAAACATCTCTAAGTCACTAAGATGCAGAGGATAATAGGAAGCATTACTCTTTAAACTTTCATTCACTTAATGAAAAATTTCTAAAAAATATATATTTCTAGAGAAACTGAATCTTAGAACCAGCTTTCATTCATAGTGCTGACAAAAACTCAACTAATGTAGTCATGCACAGAATTTATGTAGGTAAAATTCTGAGTTGCTTGTCTCCAAGAATTCACTTCTGAACATATTTGTCCCATTCCAAAGAAGAGACATTAAACTACTTGAGCTCACAGGGCCACAAAAACTGTGAGGGAGTGACAGAGAGAGAGAGAGAGAGAAGGAGTGGGAGAGGGACACCTACGGGATTATTTCCACTGATTGTAGCAAAAAGGATGTAGGTTGTCAAAAAATTGTAATTTTGACTGAGAAGTGACATATAAATGTATTGATATAGCATAGAACATACCTGACACCTGTATTGCCAGTTTTGGTTTGTATTCACACTGGATTAGGAAGGTGCCTCACTTTATTAGTGAAGGCACACTTGTCATACCCCCAGTTGAAATGGCATGGCTTGTTTAATAAGCCTTTCATATTTCACTTATACACTTTTATGCCTAGGATTTTGCAGATAAATTTTTTCTAGCATATGAAATCTCAGGGGACATGGCTAGAATACTGAGAAAGTTGGCAGGGACTATTTCTATCTTATAGCACAGATTAAAAACAGTTAGACCCGGAAGAGACCTTGGGGAAAATATAGCCCATTTATTTTATGAATTAGGAAATGGAGACTTATCAGAGTTAAATGACTTCCTCTGGCCATCCAGCCAGTTCACAGTGCTAACAGGCCCAGAATTGAGTGTGGTGGAGAACAGATCTGACAATATTAGGTTTACCTTGTGTGTTCCTCATTTTACTTAAAATATAAATTAATAGCTGTTACACTGAAAGAAAATGTTAGACTCTTATTGAAAAATTATATTATTGCAGATGCCTGCTTCAGCGAAGGCAGAATATGACATTGCAGAGAGCTAGAGTGGTGATTTGCTCCCTTTTCTACTTATGATAAAGGCAGCGTAGAGTCAGTCAGCAACAAGGAGTTTGAGCCTGAGAGAATTATGTTCCACATTTGATTTAATTTTCATCTACAAAAATTAATTAACTCTTCTGTATTTTACTTTTATTATCTTTAAAGTAGTCTCAAAAGCAGTTTCCTCCCTGACTAAAATGATTATTGGAAGACACAGCTACTGGTGTGCCTAACCTATAGTACTACAAAGGGAGAACAACAAGGGAGCTCTCTCATAATTATGTAAATGTTTCTGCTATGGAAGAGAAGGAGGGGGCGTACAAGAAGGAGAGTCTGAGGCATGAGAGAGATCAGCAGCTGTGAGATAAAGAAAAGGAAAAGGAAACTATAATCAACATTTAAAAGTCTCTCTTTCAAACTCAGAAAGATAGAAGAATAAGAAAATAAAGCATTGTAAAAATAAGCAAAAGTAGTAAAGATTTGGAATTTTTAAGAAAGGAAACTTCAAACTTGATAAGGAAAGTAGGACATGTTTAATTCTCTGCAGAAAGAATGAATAACTCATTCAGATTCTTAGATTAAAGAAGGACTTTTATGTTTTTAAAGAAACATTGATCTTTAGGAAGTTTTAAAACAGAGGTGTTGAAGGGTCTTTAAAGTAATTTTTTTCAGGAAATTCTTGATTAGGAATCCAATGGAGATGACACAGGACATCTTAGCAGTCAGAGATGCCAACCATGAAAGCATATGATGTCAGTTTAGGAGTGAGCAAACTATGATTTATTTGTGAAGGAAATTGCTGGAGACAAAAATAAAAACTGCTGGCTGAATGTCACCAAAATGCCATGAAGTAGCAGTGAGATAAGACAGTTTACATACCATTTACAAATGAAATGCTTGCTAGAGAAGACATATGCTAATAATGAAAAGGCATCAGAAGTTGTGTGAACTGAAAACGAAACTGGATTGTTTTTAGGTGTAGACAGGGTATATAAATATGAGGAAAAATTTTTGGCCTAGGGGGACGAGAATAAAAGATCTATTCTGCACTTTATCTCTGTGAGAGCTTGAAGGCATTACTGGGCAGTCATGTATGATTTAAGAATGGGAGTTTTCTCTTACCTCAATGCTCAAGGTGAGAGGTAAGGGGGCACGGAAGCATATAGCAATTTGTGAAATTCGTGCTAGCAAGGGGATGGATAGCTTATACTCAGCTTATACTCAGAATAGCTTATACTTACCTTATACAATCACATCTACTCAGAGTAGAATTTAGAGGACAGTCAGGAGATCACTTGGAAGAGAGGGAAGTATGGAATAAATGGCATCAAAATGGACTTGTCCAGAACTTTCGTACTAGCAATGGGCATTAAATGTTCAATAAATGAGTATTCATATGGAAATAAAGTTTGCCAGCAACTACAAAGTGCATTTAACAAATAAATATTACCTGTGGCTATCCTATGTCCAAGGTTGTAGAGAGGGAAACAAATTAAAGATAGAAAAGAGAGTATATCTGTGCAGTTATCTCTTGCTTGCTGCTGCTGATGCAACAGATAAGTTTTGACTATTTAATGGAAATCACATTGATTTCCTCACATAGCCACTCCCCCTAATCTATCCCTGATAAGTTTATACCTGACTTCTACAGCAGATGCCTTCTTCTTTCTGTAGACACCATTCACTCTTATCTTTGATTTATATCCAAAATGCTGCTTTGATTCTGGTATGCCCTGCCCCCCCCCCCCAAAAAAAAATCTTGAAGTCTCTCTAATGCTATTAAAATAAAATCCCAAATACACAAATTAGCTTGTCCCAAGAGAACTTAATTTGCATTTTTTCACCATATTTCTTAGGGGTCCTCCACGTAAACTCCTTGGTTCTGCTGACCCAGCTCATTAGTGTGTTAATTGATTCTTGAACAGGGCTTGAACAATCCCATTTCTGATTTTAGACGCACCTTTCCCTGTATACTTGTCCATAACCCACAACGTTTTCTTGATCACATTTACACAATCATGCAATTAAAGCCTCTCCCTTCTTAACTTTGTAGAGCTAATCATCTTGATAATTTTGTAATTACAAAATATGTTCTAACATGTTTAATTCTCTATGGTATTATTTTATCTCTTCAGATATAATAGTAAACCCTTGGGGCATAAAGACAATAATTCTTTGCCTGTGGGTATTGAGCATGAATAAGTAAATTACCTGAGAAAGACTGGAGAAAGGGGAATAAAGTATAATACTTAAAACTAGTGAAAAATAAAAACTAGACATGTGGCATAAGCAGAGGAAAATAAAAAAAATCACCAAGATTTACATACTTGTTAAATCAGGTGGTAAGCTAAAGAAATCTCAGGTTAAGGGACTGAAGATGATTAGTAATCAGTAGTAGATTCCTGATTCACTTGCTAGTGGACACAGAGTTAAATAAGACCAAAGAGACTCTGTTGTACGCAAAATCTCTGAGTTTTAGGAACGGTGAGTTGAAAATACAGGTAACCCCATATAACATGGTTGTTAGGTTCTTAAAAAAAATCGTGTTATGCAAACTTGTGTTAACTGAAGTGGAAAATTATGGACAAAGCTGTTTCTGTAAGCTGTTTAATGTAAATTCTGGGAACTCCCACCTCCGCGTTCCTTCCCCCAGGTGCCTAATGTATGCGTTTAGCTTTGTAACCCTGCTTACTCGCTGCATCTGGCAGCCCTCACCCCAACCCTATAAGTACCCTAAAAGCCTGTTAGGGAGGGGCTTAGGCTTTGGAGACTAACTCCCCCGAGCCTGTTGGCATAATAAAACTGACTCTCCCACCCTCCAAGTGCTGTTTGACTTCCTGCCGCAACATTTTGGTACCCTGACCAGGAAGCTGTCTGTGCTGGCCCGTTGCATCACCGGCACAGCGACAGAAGCCAGCGGGTGGCGGGAGTCCTCCCGAGTTGAACGAGGCGGCACCACCCCGAAATTTTACCCGGCCTCCTTCCCGGTGGGGGGGGGGGCTACCGCACCCAGACGCGACCTGAATCGGCTGGACTCTGTGGATGGTTGGACTAACCCTTTCGGGAAGCAGGACTCTGGATAAGGTAAGGTCCCGGGACCAAAGCCCCAGTCGGGTCCTTTGGGGAGCTTGATCACCTCCCAAAGTCTCCACTGCAAGACGCCAGATAGGGAGAACCCAGGGGCTGGGGGGCATGTGGGATAACCTCTGTGCGACTGGGTGTGTGACTGTGTGACTGTGCCTGTGGCTCCACAGCAGTAGCTACAGGGTCTGAGTGGGCCCCAACCTGTGGTTCCGTGGTGACGTCATAAGGCCAAACGGTGACTTGTCCTCTTGGGGACAACCAGGCCCAGGGTTTATACGGGTGCACCTTAGCCAAAATACGCCTTAAAGCCCTGCGAGGGACACAGCCAGGCGGAGATCTGAAAGGCCTCCTCCTGGGCTCCCCTCCTTTGCTCGTTTTGCGACACCGGACACGGGAGGGCACCTGGGAGGGTCACGTTAGGTACATAAAGACATGGGGTCCAGCCAGTCCAAGCCAACTGTGTTAGATCGTGTGCAGCAGAACTTCAAGAAAGGTCATTCTGATGACTGTGGTGTCAGGTTGACGTGAGGAAACTCCGGACTTTCTGTGAAAATGACTGGCCCAGTTTCCAGGTTGGCTGGCCACCAGAAGGGACCTTGGACCACGCCAAGGTCTTC